>MJUU01016902.1:7089-33370 GCA_002080025.1 Modiolus philippinarum | reverse complement strand
TTGATTCCCCATGTATGGGTTACCTCATAAGCGCAACTCCTCTTAAACCACTTGGAAGAATTTAATGAAACTTTACACAAAGTAAGAACACTATATGGAGATGTGCATGAAGGAATATAATTATTGCCAGAAACCAGGAAGGGGAGATAATTCAACTTTGAGTTTTCATTGATTCCCTATGTATGGGTTACCTCTTACGCAAAACTCCTCTTAATCCACTTGAAGGTTTTTGATGAAACTTTAGACAAAGGAAGAACACTATTTGTAGATGTGTAAAATGTCAAATAGGCTGAAAAGGGTGAATTTTATATTTGTCTGATTTAGACAGAGTGTTTTCATTGGAACCCTTGTGAAAAGTTTTTTCTTGAAGATTATATCATTGTGTCCGCACCTGTATTGTGTCCACACCAACTAAATTTTGTACTTACCATATTGATTCAGGGTTCAATGAGCGGGGGTATCTTTGGCTGCCATTCGGCGACAGCTCTTGTTAGTGCCTAGACATACCACAACTTTATTTATCTTTTCGGCTGTTGTTTTGGACAAAGCTAGATCTATCACTTGATTGATTTCGTCAAGCGAAGCACCCGAGATCAAAGCGTTTACTAGATTACCTTCAAACTTACTCAAACGTTTCGCATTAGATGCGCCTAATAGTATATTTAGACCTTGGTTCTCAATTTGAATCACATCAGACTCCGCGGCTAGTTCTGATACATGAGTGGTTTCCGGATACTCACTTTCTGCAGTATTTGTATCTAAAATTGTCTCAATAGTTTCAGTCTCTTCGTTATGCTCATTACGAATGCGGTTTAATTCGTTTATATTCGCGTCCGTCTGATTCAATATACGCCCTTCTATTATTTCTGGTGCATATGTTCCGAAATCGCGCCTCGCTTTTTCAACACAATATTGCTCACAGTTTATTTTTGCATGACCAGCATGATTACAATAGGTACAAAATGGTTCATTGTCACAGTATTTTGCAATATGTCCGGTTTCGTTACAGTTATAACATTTCCTTGTTCTGTTAGGTTTTTTATTGCAACGATATGACGGGTGATCAACTGTATTACAATAAATACACATAGTTTTGTTATTGTCTGCGAAAAGTCGGACTTCAAAACGTCCAAAACTTGTTCTGTTCGGTAACGTGCGTTCACAGTTCATGATTTGAAGATACCTGGAACCATTTTCGATGTTGGTACCCTTTATAAAGCCTCTACGCACCGAACCTGGGATCACTTGCCCAAATTTTAACATTTGGGTCGCCACATAACAGTCATCTACTTCATAGGGCAGATCTTTTACCGTCACATTTGTAATTGTTTTTTCAACCTCAAAAAGTTCACTGACCTGTTCCTAAGTGTTATTCCTCTGCTCATCAGCCTATCTTTGGATTCCTGATCAATTAATGAAATCACACAGTTTTTTCCGTTATTTGAATTGATTTTATTGTTTTTAGATCTACCGATTGTTCTGTTGCCCTCAAAATGTCATTGTATGATATACCCTTAAAGAATTTGATGTCAAAATGAATCGACAAGTGTCTTTGTACCGTCGCCATTATAGATGTAGTGAACACATATCATGGAACATATCAAAGAACACAGAAGAGAAATTGATCCAAAATAGCTTCAAAACACTTAAAAAGTACCATTCTGGCTGTATTTTCCTATGATAAAACTGAAAAGATACCCATGCTCCAATTTTCGAGCCGAAAAAATCCAGATAAATCACTAAAAAACAAAATTTTTCGGGAGCTCGATCATTCACAACACAATAACCTCAAGGGCAGACAACTATTTTAATTTTGATCGATTGCATTGCAATCTTTTCACTTGGTCTATGGAAAAGACCAAGATATAGTTTAGGTCTCGTTTGCACTTGTAACCTAGGAAAGTTTATTGAAAAGATTATCCAGTAAATTGACGTAGACATGTTTGGAAAATTCTAGAAAAAATGGCAGGACGCCATGAAAATCGCGAAGATAGTGATGACGAAATCTTACGTATTTTCGAAGAATCGGATGGTGAAAGCGATTTTGAGGGCTTTTGTCCTGAAGATTTACTTGAGGGCATGGAAATATTAAATGAAATAGACTTTGAACAGTCAGATAAAGACATAAATATCCGAGCTGACGGAATTTTGGATGGGAAAACGTAGATTGCTTTCCAATTTGTGCCCCATTTTCGGGAACTCCTGGACTGAATGTTGAACTTCAAGAGGACCCCGAACCCATAGACTTATTTAATTTATTGTTTGCCAACGAAATGTGGGGTCTGATAGTTGAACAAACGAATTTATATGCTGAAAATCGGAAGGAAAATGAACAATTGAAAGAAAAATCTCGATTACAAAAATGGCGGCCGGTGTCAGTGGATGAAATGAAAGTCTTTTTCTCTTTGATAATAACCATGGGTTTGACCAGAAAAGGGGATTTAGATGCTTATTGGTCTAAAGATGACATTATTGCTACCTATTGATAGACTTGTGGGCAGGCACTTTCCAGCATATATTCCATCTCAAGAAGGTGCCAAGCGGTTACGTCCCTTGCGAGATTGTAAGGCATGTGATGTGACAAAGGACAAAAGGGATGGTTTCAAGAGGAAGCAAACTTCATTCTATTGTCCAGACTGTAACATTCCTCTCTGTGTTCCAGACTGTTTCAAAGCTTACCACTCCAAAAAACATTTCCGTGGGGAAAGTTCTCAATCTTCCGATTCCAGTTCAGATTCAGAATAGACAAAAAACTTACCTGAGATTTTCACCTGAATAATTGTAAATTACAAATTTACCTGAATAGAATTTCATTTTCTCATTTTAAACTTTATTTTGATGAATAGAACCACATAAAGCATAGTGAAACACAGAAAACAACAAACACATGTTTTTAAAACCATTTATTTTATTAACGAGCTTTACCTGTGTACACCTGTGTTCACCTGTAAAAAATATTCTAAAAAAACAATTATTATCATGGTATATTCACAGATGCTTACATAAAACTATCAAAAACCATGTTTACATTCAAAATGATACAAATAGAAGTCTTCAAATTGAGTGTACAAAAAAATTACCTTTTACCTGACTTTTACCTGTATTTACAGGTAACATATTTCAAAATATAAAAAAATAGAGCAAATATTTACAAAGATTGGATTTTACTGAACAACTTATATATACAGATTTTTTTTGTAACTTAAAAAATAAAAAAGTTACATCAGTTTGACGGNCCAGCGACCAGGTTAAGTTTTTTTGCTTAAGTCTGTTTCTCGATAACTACAAGCCATAGGTCAATGATATTTGGTATATAGCTTGGTCTTGGTTAGTACATGTCAGTCTGTCATATGGCTTTTGTCCTTGACCTCATTTTCATGGTCTAGTGAACAAAATTGAGTGGTATGGTAATAATATTTGGCTTGTAGGTTGCTCTTGAGTAGTACATGACTGTTTTAGTGACAAGCAGGGACGGGCGAGACATCTTTTAGGGTCCACTCTTGATTTTTTATCAAGTTTGCCTGAATTCTTCAAGATAATAAAAAAAATTTCAAATAAATTGGAGGGGAGGTAGAACCCGATACAACCTTCAATAATTTGTACATATAAAACTGAGTGGTGGAATAAAATATTTATTTCCCATGCATTTGGGAGATATGAAGATTTGTTTACCCTCGGGAAATCATATTTCCCTCAGGCGATGCCTTCGGGAAATATGATTCCCTTGGGTAAACAATTCTTCATATCTCCCACATGCATGGGAAATAAATGTATAATATTGCACAGTTGATCATGATAAATCACCATATTTTGCACACTTACTTTGATTGATGTTTCCAGACCACACCCATTTCACTCCCACAATAGATATACCATGCCGCTGATGTTTGTCGCCAGTGACTTAAGCCATGTCAATCAAATATAATAAAACAATTATGGCACTTCTATACTTGATCAATATGGGGTTTAACGGAGCGCAAAAGATAATATTGAACTCGGGTTAACCCTCGTTCAATATTACTTTATTGCCCCGTTAAACCCCATATTGATCTCGTGGAAGTGCCATAATTGTATAGAATGAATAGAAAGGTACTGGTACCATAGATAACTTGTTGGTTGAAACCAGAGAGATTTATCCCTGTAACCATAGATATGAAGCTATTATGTGATACCCTAGGTCATGTGCCTGTCCTTCTGTTCAATAAATTGTCAAAATTACAATACTGTCCTCAAACTTGATATGCAAGTTGTATAGGAAAAATTGAATTTTTGGTTAAAAATGGAAGAGGGTCAGGAGTTGTACTGATTAAAAACTTGCAAATTAAAAAAAAAAATGCCAGGAATTATGTAACATTATTTTTGTTTTATCATGACATCTGTATAAATAATTTCAGTGTCTCTGTTTTGATGATTTTAAGTTGAAGTAATGGCTGTAAATTTCTGAATGAATATTTATCAGTTTTGTATATATTTTATTTGTACAAGATAGTGTGGAATACATGATCAAATATTTACCTTGAACATTTGTTTTTGCAGTTTTTGACCACTGTAATACCCTATCATTCTTATGGAGGACCACCCACTTCAGAACAGTTACAAATATATATAAAAAGTAAGTGTTTTGATCATTATTGATAGTAAGACCACTCACTTCAGAACAGTTAAAAGATTTATGGACAAATTATGTCTTGAAAAGTTGTCAACAGGAGAACATATAAACATTAATATATATAAATGAATTGTTGTCTGCCAGTTTTTCACTTTCATTCAAATATTTTTTCCTTTGTATCCATTTGGCCAATTAGAACCAAAACTGGTTCAAATAATCTGTCACTCAACTGGATGGTCTCTTTAAACATTGTGCTGATAATGTCATGACCTCATTGAAAATTGCTGCCAGGGTGTAGCTGGGTGTAGTTTGACATTAGACTGTATTTAAGTAACTTCCTGCCTGAAAGTACTGTAATAATTTAAATTTATCTTGATAACAGTGATATTTTGATCAGCCATTTTATAAACTGTGTATGATATGATTTGGTCTTATTCAAGATGGTTGTCACCAGGAAATGCATTGGAAATTTTCTCTGAAACTAAAAGGGCCAAATGGAACCAAACTTTGTAACAATGATTCTATGAACGATTAGATAAATCTTGTAAAGGTCATTTCTGCACCATATTAGTTATATGATATAAAAGACTTATTCTTTGTTTAAAGTACATATATTTGACAATTGATGATACATTTTTTTTTTTCAGTTTTGAAAGCCATTAATCAGGACAGTCCTACAGTTCCCACATTACTGACAGATTACATCCTTAAAGGTATGGAAAAATATTTTGAATATAAATGGCTTTTTGTCTCGATAAACACAATATGTTTGCTTCTTTAATATTAAAACTAAAATGTAGAAAATTTAACATGAATTTTTCAGCCTTCTCTCCGGGGTAATAATAGACTCCATATGCAATGATAATTATTTGAAACTCATGCAGATTTTGCGAAATTCTGATCTATACCCCCATTTTTGGTTTCCAAATGGTGTTCTTGTCGATTTTCCTTAAGAGCCTAAAAATGAAAAATGGCAATGCATGCTGAAAAATCCTTACATAAGGTAAAAGTAAATGCAAGATTTACAGTAACTTTTGCCTCTGAACTTTTACATTTATTAATCAAATAATTCCAATTGCTAATGTAAAGTCAGATTTTATTGGTTAATGTCACGAACAACAACAAAGTTATTTTCTAGAGAAACGATTCTTGCCCATTAATTCCCTCTGGGGAAATTAGTGCAGTTTATGTTGACGTCAAATTCAGTGAAAACTTTGTTTTAAGTTCAAAGGATTGGAACTATAAAAGAATTAACAGGTAATTTTGGAGGAGTTGATGGATGTGTAAACGCGGTCTTTCACTCACAAACTTTACATAAAGTCCTTCGGACTTTATTCAGTTTGTGAGCGAGTCGGCCACGTTTACACATCCATAAACTCCTCCAAAATTACTTTTATTCCTATAATAAAATGATGTCTCCATAACTGGTGAACAAAGTTGTACATCTATCGTATGTTCTAAGATAAAATAGAATAAAGTATTGTGTGTTCTTTCTATTAACAAGCCTATGATTGTATGTACTGGTTGTCTGTGTCAAAATCATTATGCCTTATTAATTATTATTGTGTATGTGTTTTTCAGTTTTATGTCCAACATGAAGATAGTGGTAGTAAAGGATTACAGATACTCCAAAGCAATTAAATAGATCACTTTTTATTTTGTTGATGTCTTGTAGTAGTAATAACAGATAGAACTGGAAAATTTACTGCATTTTGTTGATGTCTTGTAGTAGTAATTACAGGTAGAACTGGAAATTCACTGCATTTTGTTGATATCTTGTAGTAGTAATTACAGGTAGGACTGGAAAATTTACTGCATTTTGTGGATATCTTTAAAATAACAGATATTCTTAAGTTTGAAGAAAGATTTCTTAAGTTTGTGAATGTCTTGTAACACTTTAATATTTTATTTGTATATTTTGCAGGCAGCGCTAACTTGTTTTCAAGCCATACATCTCGTCTTTAATTTAATGTTTTGTTTGTTACAGTTAGAGTTACATGAAATCAAGTACGTTTTGAATTTAAGATATAAAAGTGGGTTGTAAATATTTCTTTTTAATATTGATGATAGCCCATTATCATGTTATACCCTCACTACTTATGTACAATATTATAATTTTGCCAATTTAGAAGCTATTGCATTGTGGGAAAAGTGTGCACCAGAATATTTTGATGGGCCTGGAGATAGTACACCAAAGTTTTGACTTCAGTCGATTCACCCAGAATCATTTAGCTTCTGAAGTGGCAAATTGATAATGAATGTTTATGATGAAGTGTGCTAGATGGTTGAAATCAAAAGTTTTTTTTTCTATGATTATATTTTGTATATTTATATTAGTTTTATAACATAGTTTTTCCTCTCTTATAAATGTTTTTACTAAAGAAAAATATGTATTTTCTGACCATGAAGGCAAACAGTCAGTTTATTATTCCTTAAAGCACCAATTATTTTTCAAAAGAAGTCAAGAAGGAGGAAATGTTTGCTTCAAAAAGACACCATAGTTGTGTTTTAAAATCAGTATTTGAGTAACAGGAGACTGCATATTGTTCTTTTATTTCATAGAAAAATAAAAACTCATTTGATGTTTTGGCATATTGATTAATTAACAAGGATTGAAAAGATATTTGATGCTTGTATTTTCAGTCTCCATGTGATATTTTTGTCAATCAAAATATGTCAACAATTGTCACATGATGCATATGATGGTTGTCTTCATACCAATTAATAACTTGTTGATTGTAATGGATGGATCGGCATTTATTTATTCATTGGTATTCTTTCTTAGCTTTGCAGTATACATCAAACATGAAACTGCAAAAAGTTGTTGTCTTGTAACTTATGACCAAATTTTGCATTTTTGAGCATTATTACTAATAACTTACAACTTTTAGCTTGTTTTTGGACCTAGAAATTTAGAGCTGATCCTTGTTCAGTCTTTGTATTTATACTGTACATGTACCTTTTTCACATGATATATATCTAGATTAAACATGGATTTCCTCTGTATTGTCTATCAAAAAATGTCATTAGTTTTGAACTGCAATGAGAACAAATAGAAATTAAGACAGGTTTAGAATGTGCGGAACAAGGGATATTTATATAGAGCAACCAGGACACTTATAAGCTATGTATTTTATTTTATACATGTTAATTTAAATGAGATACTTTGTTCTGGGGTCAGAAAGTGGCCCTTAATCATCCATTATCTTTTTATATTGTTTGGTTTTGGACAATAATTGTTATTTTATGAATATTTAAGTTTTTTTAAACTTTGTCTTTTTCTTGTATACTTTCATTAGGTATAAAAACTGGTTTCATCTGCAAGAAAAACAACAAACAAAAATCAAAATACAAAATTTAATTTAAAATTGACAATGTTTACAATTGCTATAGTACTTCAATTTACAGAAGTTATAGCAGAAAAAAGTTTGTATGTATTTTGAGGGCATTTATGTATTATTATGTATTAGTATTGAACAAGAGAGTCCCACCAAACTAGAACCAATATGATCAAACTGAATAACATATATAAAGTTATGATTAATACTCTATCATTTATTTGCAGCTGTAGTCCCATTTCCATTTTATTTGAGATTAGGAATTCTTCCTACCAATATGTATATAAAACAACATAGTATTAGTTTTCATTCTTGTCATGTTATTTTTGCATTTTATGAATTCATTTGTTTAGAACATTTTAGAAAATTCTGCTTGTAATAATGTAATAATGACCCTAAATTTACAATGTTATGAACAGTAAAATATGTCTTGTCATTAAATTTGTCCAAACTGAATAGAGCTCCTAGGAAGATGTGTCGGGACATCAAATTTACTAGGAATATTTGTCTGAGGACAAATTTTCATAGAACTATACGTCCATTCAGATGGATTTTCCTAGGAATAATTGTATCCGGGACGCATTTCTACCAGGACATTGTTGTCACTTGCAATTACACAAACATGGGCTGTTTAACAAATGTAATTTATTGCATATACAAAAGTTGTGTTCCTATCTATTTTCTGTCATTTAGGACAGATAGGGTAAATAATATATGTTTTTAAGCTCACCTGGCTATGCCAGGCTGAGCTTTTGCCATCACTCTGCGTCCGTCGTCTGTCATCTGTCCGTCCGTCGTTAGCTCACTTTCAAAAATCTTCTCCTCTGAAACCACTGGGCCAAATGCAACCAAACTTCAAGTGAATCATCATTAGGGTATCTAGTTTCAAATTTGTTATTTTCATGGCCGCAGGTAAAAAAACATGGCCAGTTACTAAAAATAGACCATAGGGGTAAATTGCAGTTTTTGGCTAATAACTCGAAAACCGTTACAGAATTCAAAAATCTGACATAGGGTAAAAATGATCAGTATGCTGAGATCTACCCTCTGTGCAATTTTGAAGACAATCTGAAAATCCAGTTGGAGTTAAAGCCCTTTTTCCGTAAAATTTTCAAAATTTTTGCATTTTTTATTTAAGAAATAATTCATGGCAGGTATATGGTTATTGGAAATTTAATCATGGGCTGGGTCTTTATATTCGAATTTAACCCTGAGCGTTAGCGAGGGGTTAAATTTACGAATATAAAGGCCAAGTGCATGGTTTAATGACAATAACCATATACCTGCCATGAATTATTTCGATTCTGATATGACAGAAAATGGAATTTTCCATTCTGAAGCGACCTAAGAGAAGGAGGATTTCTCACCTCCATTGCTGTCTGTGTCTATGACGTCATAATACACAATCTGACGTTTTCAAACAGATGCAAGTTCAAAATTCAAATCTAAAGCAAAACAATACACATTTACGTTTAAATGGCATGATTTAGTTAAAAACTTATTAACCTTTATTTCCTTCATAAACTAAGACGAAAAAATTAAATATGTTTTTCATTCTGTTTTTTCCTTCATAAACTAAGACAAAAAAATTAAATATGTTTTTCATTCTGTTTACTCATATTCCAACAACATTTGCGCATGTGCTAAATATGTGGTTATCGAGTATTATACTGGTTGACGATTAACAGGGGCCATATAAGAATTTTTATTATGCCCCTGTGAAAGGAAGTTTCGGGGGGCATATAGTTTTTGGTCTGTCTGTTTGTTTGTCTGTTTGTCCACAAAAACTTTAACATTGGGTATATCTTTTGAATGGTAAATGGAATCAAATCAAGGGCTGTCATAATTTGCATATGTATTCCTTGTGGCAAGAACTTTCAAATGATACCAAAATTTTGGACCTTGTGACCTTGACATGTGATGGACTTTTTGAAAAAAATAATAAACTTTAACATTGGGTATATCTTTTGAATGGTAAGTGAAATGGCTTTCATATTTTGCATGTGCATTCCTTGTGGCAAGACCTTTTAATTGGTACCAGAATAGTTGACCTTGTGACCTTGACCTTGGCCTGTGAACAACTGCATAAAAACTTTAACATTGAGCATATCTTTTGAATGGTAAGTAATAGTTCTTTCATACTTTGCATTGTGTATTCCTTATGGAGAGACCTTTCAGTTGGTACCAGAATATTTGACCTTGTGACCTTGACCTTGGCATTTGACTGTCCGGAAAAAATTCACCAAAAAATGAAATTATATTTTGTTTTATTTTATATGTATATAGAAATTAAACTCATTTATGATGAAATGTTTCTTGATATCTATAGAATTTTTTTTTGTAAAAAATTTTTTTTAAACCATTCAGCATATTTTCTTCATTTATTCACTTTCGTTTTACATGTATCCATATATGTATTATATATATCAAGGATGAGGGATGTTAGTAAAAATATCTATTATTTCATTTCTTCTCTTCTGTATATACCTCCACTTTTGGGGAACCAGTATTGATGATCCCTGGTGTAATCAAAGTACTGATAACACTGATAAACAGAACACAATGAGGTGGCTATAAATGTTCCAAAAAGGGGTGTGTGTGAAAATTGTTTTCTTAATAATGCTTAGATAATGATTGGATGGGTTCATTTGGGTGACTTCTGTGTTTGCATCCAATTGCAATCATCATTTGATGTGATTAAACTTTTCTGTTGATACCAGAATTTATTTCTACAAATTATTTTGTCAGAAGGACATTCATTGTTCAAAGTTGCTAAATGTTTCTTCTTTACTTCTACTTGGGGGCATAAGTGTTTCACAAAACACATCTGGTATCAAATAGTGTAACAGATAGAGGTCAAGTGTAAATTGCAAAAATATTCAGCATATCAAGATCTACCCACCGTGAAATTTTAAAGAAAATCCATGAACTCTTGTATGAGTTATTGCCCTTTATTCACCAAATTTTTTAAATTTTTGTATTTTTCGTCTTTTATTTCCAAAACTATAGAAGATGAGGGTTAAGTGTAAATTGATGAAATGTTTGCCATGCTGTGGCGACTTCAAAACTGATGTTGAAAATTAATCCTTGACCAACATTTTCAAATTGGCCGTCAAAAAAGGCGGGAAAATGCAACATTGTTGGATTTCTATGACATTTGGTTGATGTCGCAACTTCATAACTGATGTTAAAAATTGTTCGTTGACCGCCATTTTTAAAATGGCTGCCAAAAAAAGCGGGAAAATTCAACATTGTCGGATTTCAATGAAATTTGGTTTCCAAATAGATATTAATGTTGCGACTTCAAAACCGATGTTGAAAATTATTTGTTGACTGCCATTTACAAAATGATGTCTAACAAATCTGGTGTCGAAAGTGGTCCTTAGCAAGAATGTTTTTTGTCAAATAAGCCAAACAAAGAAGTATAGTAAACCACGATCAGACTTTAAATGCAGTTCAAGATATTGGTGGTGTTCCAGCTACGAAAGTTTGAGAAACTGAAGATCAACTGTATACTACTTACAATGTTACCTTGATTGTGGCAACTGAAAGCCAGGTGAGCAATACAGGCTCCTGGGAGCCTCTGGTACTTTTACACAAGGGTATTCAGATTGATATTGAAGAGATTTTCATTGTCTTTTTTATGCATAGACTAGTCTATAGTATATTCTTTAATACAAAATAGATAAGAACTATAAGGTCCCAATAAAATAAATTCCTGATTCTCATAAAACTGTTTTTTGAGATTAGTTGTGGTTAAGGTTTTTTTTTATCATTTTCAGTGAAAATGTAATGAATTTGTGTTTAGATAATCTCAATAAAGAAACTTTAGAATACATATTTGAGTCTTGGACTGGGCTAAAAAAAAACAGCTAGAGCATGGTATATATTTTTTGTTCTTTTTATCATCCGAACATTGTTTATTGATTTTGTCAAGTGAAGACATGATGTAGAAGTATACCACTACTGGTAGTAAAGATTACTGATATAGTCAAATAGCTCCATATAAATATCTAGGGTCTTGACCATATTTAGATGAAAAGTGATTTATTATCATTTATTTTTACCTTAATTTATTTGCGAGAAATTTTTTTGGTAGGAATTTTAATTATAAAGCTTGTTTATGTTCAGATGTACGGTCTTTTTTCACTTAATTACTAAATGAAGTCAGTAACAAATAATTATAGAAAAATTTCTTTGAATTAATAATACCCATTAAATATGTCATTACTAAAGCAATATAAACATCAGGTTTAGTACTCGTAGCTATGATTACATGTTAAATGTGTATCGTTCATTTCCTCTGCATATATTGGAATCCTAAAGCTTAGTTTACATGTACAAGATTCATTGTAAACCAATGTTTATTAGAGAACAAGTTAAAGTCAACCTGTCGTGATTTGCAGCAGATCCATTTATGCATTTGTCAACACTGAGTGGTATAAAAAAAAAGGCTGGTGTTCTGAGCATGAATATTTATTTTATCAGTTTTTAAATCGTTATAGGTGTAAATTTTGCTACAACTTATCCCCCTTTTCCCTTAAGAAATATGATGAAAAATCAAACCTAACCCATTTTTTCAAATGCCAGATTTAATTGCGCATCACAACAGTGTCTATCTACCTTAATATGTATTATCGAGAATCTGTCTGTGAATGTAATTTGTATTGATCTATCTAAAGTAGATATTGCTTTTTGTTCGGCTGTTTTAGGCTGAATTGTACAAGTTTGAATCTGTAAGTATGATAATAAATTGACATAATTGTATGATTTAGGGTAAATCTATATAAACAGAGAGATTTTCACAGGAGATTTCACAGTAAGGGATGAAACGCTAAAATTAAGCAGTCACAATTATTTTGATGCAATTGGGCAACTGAGTAGCTTGTCCAATAGATCAGAATAGAAGACCTTGCAAAAGTAAATTTGTATTGAAAACCTCAAAAAAGAAAAAAAGAAAGCATGGGAGTTTCCGACTTTACTGTAGTCTAAACCTGTGTTGACGGTAACTTATATAACTCATTGATTTCTACAATGTTCTTCCAACACTCAACCATAGTATATTAGTGGGAAAATCTTAATACAGAGGTCACCTTGATTAAGAGGCCAATGCTCCTTTTAATGGAGGTTTAACTGTAATTATGGATGTAGTAAATATATATATAGCTTTAAATGTGATAAATTCGTTTTGTATGGTATGATCTCTCATAGTGTTTTATCATTGTTAATCAAGCTACAGGTTGTTTAGCTTTATACTATATGTATATAAATGGGCAGTGTGCAAAATGAGAAATTACAGATTACTGTATATTTCTGTTATACTATATTAGTGTTCTGTAGAAAATTTTCATTATGTATATATATAATGACTGTGTAATTATGAGTGGTCTCGTGTGCTGTACCTATGCATGATGTGAATAAGTCATTTTTATTGTCTCCAAATATTATAAGTGTAAAATATTATTACAATGTTCTAGTTGTCAAATTTTTAATATGGAGAGGCTTGTATGTAGTGTAATTCTGTGTTGTTACATAAAATCAGGAAGAGTGAAGTTTACTTTGAATTTTTTTCTCTCCAGAATCCACCAAATAATTTATAATTCATTTACCAAAGGTATTATTTATCGAAATGTTGGAAATTCATTTTTTAGAGTAGAAATGTTGTTGTAGTATAATCCTATGGAGAATGTGTACTTTGCTTCACTTCATCTTGTACACTTACTGTAAACCTGGAAATTTTCCTTGCAGTTTTATTTTCACATTAAATATGGAAGCGCATAAATAAGACTGTTGCTAATAATTTAGTACAGTTTAATGATTCATTAACTCATGTGACAACCGCAAGTTCAAGAATGTATGAAAGAAAATTCAATTGGAAAACTGTGAAAATTTCCTGTTTGCAGTATACTGTATAATATTTTACCATCAGAAATACATTCTCTGCATTATAGATTTATTACCACCTAATAACACAGAAAGTATTGTAGGAATTAGGATTAACTTTAGTGAGTCAGTTTATTATCCCGTCGTCCAAGGAAGTTGGGGAGGGGATATAGCGTTTAACCTGTTCGTCCGTTCGAACTTAAGGCCATATATCTTTTGAATAAGAAATGCTTTGTCCATGGATGCATCTTGAGGAGAACTTGAGGTTGATATATAGAAAAGGTGGATTTGACCTACATTTCATGCACGAGTGACTTAGGTTAAAGTTTTTGTAAGAGTCCAGATCTGGGATACTACAAGTCGTAGAAGAATAATATTTCGTATGTAGATGCGTCTTGTAAAGTTACGAAGGTCCAGATAAAAATTAGGTCACGTTGATCTACATTTCATGCATGAGTGACTTATGTTAAAAGTTTTTGTAAGAGTCCAGATCTGGGATATTAAAACTTGTAGAGGAATAATATTTTATATGTAGATGCATCTTTTAAAGTTAGGAAGCTCCAGATAAACATTAGGTCACTTTGACCTACATTTCATACATGAGTGACTTAGGTTAAAGTTTTGTAAGAGTCCAGATCTGGGATACTACAACTTGTAGAGGAATAATATTTTGTATGTAGAGGTGTCTTGTAAAGTTAGGAAGCTCCAGTTGAAAATTGAGTCACTTTGACCTATATTTGATGCATGAGTGACTTAGGTTAAAGTTTGTGTTACAGCTTGGATTTTAGATACTACAACTCGTAGAAGAATAATATTTTGTATGTAGATGCATCTTGTAAAGTTACAAAGCTCCAGATAAAAATTAGGTCAGTTTGACCTACATTTCATGCATGAGTGACTTAGGATAAAATTTGTGTTACAGTCTGGATTTTAGATACTACAACTTGCAGAAGATCAATCTTTCATCAGTAGATGCATATATGCTTTAGGTATGAGGCTCCTGATTGAAATCAAAAACTATATACCCTCCGCAACTTCGTTGCGTGGGGTATAATAAGGTCACAACATTTCTTGCATGACTGGCTCAGATTTAAGTAACAAGCCGGATCTTGAATAGTACAACTACCTTGAGTGCTTATATTACTAGACAAACAGTCAATAAACTGGCGAGGGGATTAGCTGTCGTTTCCGACTGCCCCTTCTCTTGTTTAGTTAGCTTATGGTGGAAAAATCTTTATCTTGGTAAACCTCAGCCAAACTTCGGTTATTGGCTTTTGTCTCTAGAGTAGGAAGTATACAACAACTTACTGAACAAATTCTATTACCCAACTTAATTTAGACTTATGATAATGTTAGATCTATCTTTAGAGTAGGAAGTATACAACAACTTACTGAACAAATTCTATTACCCAACTTAATTTAGACTTATGATAATGTTAGATCTATCTTTGATTGATATATGCTTTGTTTTGGGTCGTTTTAACCTGGAGACGGGATGTTGTCTCCTTGACATTTACTCCATTTCCTTTCTTTTTCATATAGACCTTTCAAGTATTTGATATCTACATCAAATCTTGGTGTCATTAAGGAAATTATTTAATGACACACTGTCTTATTTACATACTGAACACAAATGAGGTTAAAGGGAAAAGTTTAATTTGAAGGTTTATAGTCCAATAAATCAAACACATTGTAGTATCAATCATATAGCTTTATCCTTCACCACTCCCATTTTCAAACAGGCATAATTCTGGCGGCACATTATGAAAATTTACAAATATCTGGTAGACAAGTTTTCAAAAAACAGATCCACATGTCCGATAATTATTGATAGATCTGCCTGTAGTTGGGAATAATTATTGATCAATATGCCTGTTTTGGACCAACTGTAAGATGAGGTGTTCCCTATGTGTTCATATTTCTTTTGATATAATTTTAAAATCTCAAGAAAATATCTTTTTTACTTCCATATTTCTATAAATTGTTTCTCTTCACTACATATGATTTGCAAAGTACCTCTTTACACTTTCGTTGTTCAATACATAGTGGCTTTTTTCTAAACAAATGACTTGTAAGATATTTCTATACAAATGTTACTCTTTGATTAAAATGAATTGTAAGATGGAGTTAATTGGAAGATAGTTTCACTCTTAGATTCAATTGACTGTAAAGATATTTCTTTACAATACCACTCTTGTATACAAACCTCTATACAATGCCACTCTTGCATACAAACTACTTATAAGATATCTCTATACAATGCCACTTTTCTAGACAGATGACTTGTAAGCTTTGTTGATTTCTGAAGTTACAATCAAATTCTACAAACTTTATATATTGATGTTCTTTTTATATTATGTTTTGTGATTATTTACATTTTCATTAAATTGCTGAAGTATGTCAATAGTTTTTGATATTCAAGATGACTGCCCTTTCCATGAAACTTCGATGACATCCATCTTGGTTGTTTATGATCTATTGGCAGGTTCACATTAGAGTCTTTGGAAAACTGCATACATTATCTTCTCAGAAACTTATATACCAATTCAAAGCAAACTTACAAACGCTTTGAGAACACTACAGGGTTCTAATAAGCATAGAGCCCTCAGAGACATCACAGTAAGAATACCGGACGTCACAATCTCAACCGTAAATAATTCAAATGGGAATAACACATTTTTATTAATTTTATCCATAAATAAGGCTTAGTGTGTTTAACAAAAAATGGATAAAAGTTTGTTTTTTTGAACTTCTATATGCTTGGTATGTTGTTTCATGGTCTATTTCACTTGACACTTTCCAGGCGGACCATGCCTTTTGGCATCGTGGACCCTGTGGTTACTTTTATGTCCCTCACGGTTTCCTATACATTGGAAGACATGACAGACAGAAGGGTACTGTAGCTAAACAAATAACCCCAAAAGGGTTGAGAATCTAAAATGCTGGAGTTGCAGGTCCCTATTTATTACCCATGGAAAGCCAAAAGTCGCAAAAAGTGAGATTTTAGTGAGGGGTGGGCTGTCATAGACCTCCAGTACTTCAAGACCTGAAGCAGAAATGTCAAGTTCTTGGCTTTTTTGTTTACAGAAAAGGTCTAAAAATGTGCCAGACACCAAGAAAAATTTTTTTTTTTAATTTTTGGAATTTTTTACACCAATTTGTAAGCAAAAATTGCAAAAATCGCCATTTTTGCCACTAGGGGTCTATCAAACTCTGACCTTCCTGTTATAGATTGAACACTTTTCATGTCTTTTATGCACAATAGCAAAGAGGACTGGCCACTCTATATGTATGTGCAATATAGCTTGCCTTACTCATTTTAGCAGGTTTCCATGACAACTGGAATGTCAAAAAATGACCAAAATTGCCATTTTTCAGCAGGGGTACCTGCACTTCGGCAAACCCCCTCCCCTCCCCCTCCACCCCACCCCTCCCACTCATCATCCCCCCACCCCCTTCGTTCATATATCAGTATAAAGATGCTGGCAAAGTTTCATTGAAAAATTTCAACTCATTTGCATCTAATTTGCATAAGTTTGCAAAGTTTTGAAAACGAGGAATTGTACAAAATTAATTCCGCCTGGAAAGTGCTAATTTTTACGACCAAAATGGCATTTGAAAACATCCTAGTACAGCTTCAAATTTTCATAACATTTCTAAACCATATTAAAATCGAAAAAGATTATTGTAATTGGGCTCTATGCTAACTAGTACATGGTAAGACCTTATATTTGTCCTCATATTATACCTCGCTATCGCTCAGTATAAAACATCGACAAATATAAGGTCTTACCATGTTCTAATTAGCATAGAGCCCGCTTACAATAATCTATTTCTTAATTAAAACTAGACATCAGTGAGATGGTATCCATCTCTGTGGGCCCCGCTCCAATTGTGACCTAGAGGTCAATGGTCAAGGGTCATCAACTATTGTACGTGACATGTCACTTTGAAGCAATCTATCCACATACCAAAACAGCATCAAATATCAAAAGCCTATCTCAAAAGGGAAAAGTTATAGCCCGGACACGACTTTGTCATTGAAAAAGCATGAATGTGACCCTAAGGTCAAAGGTCACCAACCAAGGCAAGCGACACGTCGTCTTGAGGTGATCTATCCACATGCCAAATATCAAAAGCCTATCTTAAAAGAGATAGAAGTTATAGCCTGGACACAACTTTGTCACTGAAAAAGCATTAATGTGAGCCTGAGGTCAAGGTTAAGGTAAAAGGTCACCAACCAAGGTATGCGACACCTTGTCTTGAGGTGATCTATCTACATGCCAAATATCAAAAGCCAATCTCTAAAGAGAAAAAAGTTATAGCCGGACACGACTTTGTCATTGAAAAAGCATGAATGTGACCCTGAGGTCAAAGGTCAAGGTCAAAGATCACCAACCAAGGTACGCGACACGTCGTCTTTAGGTGATCATTACACATGCCAAATATTAAAAGCCTATCACAAAAGAGAAAAAAGTTATAGCCCGGACATGACTTTATCATTGAAAAAGAATGAATGTGACCCTGAGGTCAAAGGTCACCAACCAAGGTACGCAACGCGTTGTCTTGAGGTGATCTATCTACATGCCAAATATCAAAAGCCTATCTCAAATGAGAAAAAAGTTATAGCCCGGACATGACTTTGTCATTGAAAAAGCATGAATGTGACCCTGAGGTCAAAGGTCACAAACCAAGGTACGCGTCATGTTGCCTTGAGGTGATCTATCCACATGCCAAATATTAAAAGCCTATCTCAAAAGAGGAAAAAATTTATAGCCAGACTTTGTCATTGAAAAAGCATGAATGTGACCCTGAGGTCAAAGGTCACCAACCAAGGTTCGCGACACGTCGTCTTGAGGTGATTTATCTTCATGCCAAATATCAAAAGCCTATCTCAAAAGAGAATAAAGGGCTACGCCTAGCGCAGCATGATACGACCGAAGCATGTTGACCACTGAAATTTGAACAAGTGTAAACTAAAATGAATGTGGACACAGTAATTTGCTGGACATAATAAGGACCTTGACACATTAATTAACTGGACACAAACTATTTTTCTAATAATTGCAGTTTTGACCCCTTATAGCTCTGCATTGGCAAGAGTTACATCAAATCCGTTGACTTCTTCTGACAGCTTACATTGAGAGGAATCCAAAGAAAAAAATCCCATCAAAATCTGATGTAAAATAAAGATTTTACATATTTCTAAAAATTGCAACTTTGGCCCCTTTGACCCCTAATAGTTCGGAAATGGTAAGAGCTACACCAAATCCGTTGACATATTACTGAAAGCCTACAATGTGAGGAATCTAAAGAAAAAAAATCCCAATGAAATCGGATGAAAAATTAAAAAAATTAGGTATTCTGCATGTTTGCAATTTTTGCCCCGTTGGGCCCCTCATAGGTTGGAAAAGAAACAAGTTATCAAAAATGTAATGGTGCAGCTCTATGTTAATTTTTCATAAGGAATCCAATGCAAAAAACTGAATCAAAATCGGACTAAAAATAAAAAAATAAAATTTTTGAAATTTGCCCCTTTTATGTCGTGAATGGTACATACCACGTGAAATCCGTTGCCATACTGCTGATTGGAAATTTCCTCACGAGGACACTGAAACAGGGACTATACATTACAAAGAAACCCCATCAAAATCCGATATATAATTAAGATTCTACAGTAGAATATATGAAAACATCAAATTCAACCCTTTTTGGCCCCTTTTTTTAAAAACGGGTGGGGCCACAATGACCAAAACTATGCCAAGCCTTCCTTTTATGCCAAGGAACATTGTGTTAAAATTTCATAAGGATTGGTCAAATGAAACTAAAGTTATTGACCAAAAACAAAAGTGTCTACAGACAACGACGACAACGACGACGACAGCACCATACCATCATACTTTGTCATTGAAAAAGCATGAATGAGACCCTGAGGTCAAAGGTCAAGGTCAAAGGTCACCAACCAAGGTACGCGACACGTCGTCTTGAGGTGATCTATCCACATGCCAAATATCAAAAGCCTATCTCAAAAGAGAAATAAAGGGCTACGCCGAGCGCAGCATGATACGACCACAGCATATCGACCACTGAAATTTGAACAAGTGTAAACTAAAATTAATGTGGACACAGTAATTTGTTGGACACAATAAAGACCTTGACACATAAATTAACTGGACACAAACTTGTGAAAATAAAAATTAGCCCTTTTAATCCCTTATTACTAGGATATTGTAAGAGCTAAGAAATTCTGTCGACTATCATCAAAAGAAATCCAAAGAAAAAACTCAGGTTGAAATCCAATGAAAAATAAAGATTTCACATATTTTGAAGTATTGCAATTTGGCCCCTTTGACCCATTATAGCTTGGAAACAAAAGAGCAATGCAAAATATACTGCCATATCACTGAAAGCTTAAAATGAGAACAATCCAAAGATAAAAAAATCCCATCAAAATCTAATGAAAAATAAAGACCTCACATATTTCTAATAATTGCAATTTTGACCCCTTATAGCTCGGAATCGGTAAGAGCTACATCAAATCTGTTGACATATTGCTGAAAGCTTACAATAAGAGGAATCCAAAGAAAAAAATCCCATCAAAATCTGATGTAAAATAAAGATTTTACATATTTCTAAAAATTGTAATTTTGGCCCCTTTGACCCCTAATAGCTCAGAAACGGTTAGAGCTATGCCAAATCTGTCGACATACGACTGAAAGCCTACAACGAGAGGAATCTAAAGAAAAAAATCCCATTGAAATTGGATGAAAAATAAAAATTTTAGGTAATCCTCATGTTTGCAATTTTTTCCCCGTTGGGCCCCTCATAGCTTGGAAGAGGAACAGGTTATCAAAAATCTAATGGTGCAGCGCTATGTTAATTTTTCAAAAGGAATCCACTGCAAAAAAACTGCATCAAAATCGGACTAAAAATTAAAAAAAATAAAAAATTTTTTGAAATTGGCCCCTTTTGGGCCCCATTTATCTCGTGAACGGTACATGCCACATCAAATCCGTTGCATACTACTGATTGGAAATTTCCTCAGGAAGACACTGTAAGAAACCCCATCAAAATCTGATGAATAATAAAAATTCTACAGCCAATTATGTAAATACACCCAATTTTTCCCTTTTTTTTAAAAACGGGAGGGGCCACAAAATCCGAAACCCCTCAAAGCCTTCCTTTTGTGCCAAGGAACATTGTGTTAAAATTTCATAAGGATTGATCAACTGGAACTTAAGTTATTGGCCAAAAACAAAAGTGTCTACAGACGACGACGACGCGGACGACGACGACAACGACAGCGCCATACCATTATACGACCTCAAATTTTTTTGCGGTCGTATAAAAAGTTATAGCTCGGACACGATTGTTTCGGACGGACGGAGGCTGATTACTATAGGGCGTCCGCCACTTTTTGTGGCGGGGCCCTAATTAAAAATTTGGTCCTATCAAAGATTGCTTTCAATGTGGCCTGAATCGTCACAGGTAAAGATTGCTTTCAATGTGTCCTGAATCATCACGGGTATGTACTTTTAAGTTTGTTGTTTGGAAGTCAGAGACAAAACAAAATGGCAGCTGTTGCTAGAAATAGAACATTGGATAAATTAATGTTTTTGCAGCAAACAACTAGTAAAAACTTACAGATATTTAAATCTTACATAGGTAATGATCATCAGCAGAACAAGATTCTCATACTCGGCAATTTTGAAAGAAAATCCAACAACCTGTCATGGAATGTGTTTTTTTTTTCGTAACGTATTAAAGTTCTCATTTGCCTGTGACAAAAACCATGGAAAGAAGTAAGCTAGATTTATGCATGCAAAGGATGACAGTAACAACGGCAGCATAAACTTTACATAATGCAGTGTATCTTAAAAAATCTTTAATGTAGATCACTAGAACAAGTGAGGACCATCATAGATGTCTCACCCGTCCCTGCTTGGCCTCTATATTGATAAATAAATCTAAGTGAACTAATTAGTAAGCTGAACGTGCTCAGTCCTGTGAAATAAGTCACTGACAAAAGCATTAAAGCAGGCCATTATGTACTTCCAAAGACAAACTAACATACGAAATATCATTGACCTACCACTAAGAGATAAAGAGAAACTTAACATGTTCACTAGACCATGAAATTGAGGTCAAAAACAAAAGCCAACTGCCAGTCTGACATGTACTACCCAAGACCAACCTACATACTAAATATTATTGATCTACCGTTTATAGTTATTGAGAAATTGACTTAATTAGACAAACTTAACATGGCAACTAGACCGTGACACTGAGGTTAAGGACAAAAGTCACCTGGCACCCTGACATGTACTACCCAAGACCAACCTATGTACTTAATATAATCCATCTACCATATAGATTGGACTTAATCAGGCAGAGAAACTTAACATGGCCACTAGACCGTGAAATTGAGGTCAAGGACAAAAGTCATATGCCATACTGACATGTACTACCCAAGATCAACCTACATATAAACTAGATCATGTCGAAACTGGCGTTGTCGGAAGGGCCCCGCAATTTCGATCCTGAAACTCTGGGCAAAAGTAAAAATCAGATGAGTGGATTCAAATTCTGTTTGACACACTAATGTGTTGATACAGTAATTTGCCGGATGCAGTGATTTCTTGAAGTTACAGTTTTATCCAAAAAGTGTAATTTGACTAAAAGTCGGATAATCCGTTACTTAAGAAAAATCGTTATTAAAACATTGTCCGTTTCAGTTTGACAGATTAACAATAAGTGATAATTGAACGAATTAAATAAAGGTCTTTGTGACATAACTTTTTGAAACATTTAATCCGAAAGATATTTGCGATTTAACAAAAATAAACAATACTTGTGTAAAATACATGTAACAAAGTGAAATCGCGGCTTTGTCTAATAAAATGTAATGACTGAATGAAATCGACAAAACATGAATGAAATAAACATCTAATCAATAATTATTTTCAAAACTAAGTGTATAGAAAAATGAAATGAACAAAATATAAATTAAACTTTGAATTAAAATATATAAAAATCAATTTCAATTTGCGGGAGGGCAAAATGATACGGTCATATCTTACCAAACTATATCATTTCCTGGGTTCAGACTAAATATCAAGTCATTTAAAGTTAAAAATTAAAGTATCAGCAAAACAAAGTAATTCAGTGACAAACCTATAAGTCACTCACACAATACAAATCATCATTTCCAAGCTTCAGACCAAATTTCAAACCATATCAAGAACTTCAAGTCTCCCGGTATAGATGGCTTCACAGCAGAATTCTACAAGTTTTTTTGGAATGATATAAAATATATTCTGCTAAATAGTCTAAGTGAAAGTTTATAAAAAGGAAAGTTTTCTATTTGTCAACTCCAAGGTATGATTACATGCTTACCTAAAGAAGGTAAAAATAAAAATTATATGAAAAATTGGCGTCCAATCACACTCCTAAATGTAGATGTAAAATTGGCATCAGCCTGTATATCCAGCATATTAAAACCGGTTTTACAGAATATTATAAGTGAAACTCAAAAAGGTTTTCTGAAAGGAAGATATATTGGGGAATGTTTAAGAATTATTATGGATTTATGGCGGATTATATTTGCAATTCTCATACCAATATTCCTCAAGTAACACCTCAGGCGGGGAAGTAGTTCACAAAAATTGTCTCCCCTGTAAATTTGTTTACCTGCCATCTCCTAAAATAAACAAGATGTGTGATGAAACAGTCACGGTAAAAAAATCAAATTTCTAATATTTGTGGTATTTTTTTACATTTCACATACTATGTACCTTATGCTGCAACAATTGCTCTAAGGAACAGATATATGCGAAATATACAATTGTCGTTGATTAATTCATAAATCATTGTTTTAAAACCAACTCTATCTGATGGTCAAAACTGTATGATAATAAAGAAAAAAATCTAGCCACCCCCAAACGGCATGGGCGGAAACAAAATTTTGGAGTATTGTTAAATATATAATTATGCATCGTATAAACAACATTAAATTGATTTCTGCATATGGCCTTTTTAGGATCCACTTTTTTCAAGTTCTTAAGTAGGGAGAAAATGGACTTTTCATTATATTTTTAGCTCGCGAGTGATTTGTACTCACTGTGAAATAAATATATGGGGCAATTAAAGGGAGATGTATTACTTTTAAGTATTTTCACTTCGTTAAATTTCAAGATTTTCGGACATATGTTAATTAGTATTTTAAGTGTAATATAAGGGTGGTTTCTATTTGGTATTCTTTTAGAGAGATTTGTTGACAGTTTCTTTTTTATACGAAGTTGATTCCTGAAAGAAACCTCAGAAAGAATGCATAGGAGATAAAAATTCGATCGTGTTTGAAGTTTTATTCTGGAAAAACGCTCCAAAGGGCGGACATAAAAATTTGCACATGGATTAACAGGGATATTGGCAATCCTCATACAAATTTTGGTAAAATCTAAAGATGGCCTTTTTGGGGATCCACTTTGAAAGACAGACACCAACTTGATCTTTTATGCTAATTTGTGCATCGTATATGCATCTATACGTTCACCTGCGGCAATCTACATTGTTTTCATATAAATTCAAAATAAAGGAATAAAAAATATTAGTATTTTTTTCATTGGAAATAACTTTTATAATTATGCATCTATGGTAAACAATCCAAAAAGTAACATTCATACCTCATTTAAACGAGAGCTCAATTTCTATTGTTCTATTTCAACCACTTCCCCGCCTGACCTATAATAACTCCTTCAAAACTCCTATCTTTTCTTTGTCAATCAACCAATCAAGATTCTAAAGAATCCTTTTGTATACCAATTTGTCATCACTGGAGTATCAAGGTAAACCCCTTCAGGCAGTACAAATTGGTATACAATAGAATTTCTATAGAATCTTGATTGGTTGATTGGCAAATAAAAGACAGGAGTTTAGAAGGATTTGTTATATGTGTTACTTTAGGAATATTGGAATGTTCATTTAAGAATTGCAAATATAATACGTTAAAGAGCCAGGAAACCCGCCATAATAGAAAAATTGGAAGATGAAGAGGTTCCTGGACTCCTGGTTTTGATAGATTTTGAAAAATCTTTTGATTTGGTTGAGTGGTCATTTATCGAAAAAACTTTAGAATTTAATGGTTTTGGTCATTCATTATGTAAGTGGGTAAAAAGTTTATACTGTGATATTACAAGTACAGTGGTGAATAATGGACACTTGTCACCCTTCTTCTCCCTTTAGAGGGGGGTTAGGCAGGGATATCCATTATCCCCATATCTATTTATTTTAGTTCTTGAGTTACTGAGTGCAGCACTCAAGAATGATCCAAATATAGGTGGTGTTAAGATAATTGATTCAGAATATCTATTAAGCCAATATGCAGATGACTCTTTACCTTGGATGATGATCCAAAATCAATTGAAAGTGTGTTATTTATCTTTGAAAAATTCTCTGAATGTACTGGACTAAGAGTAAACTTGGAGAAAACAGAGGCAATATGGATTGGCTCAAAGATTGGTTCAGAAGAATCCTTTTTACCGGATAAAATCTAGTTTGGAATACATCGGGTACATTTAAATTATATGGTATTAATTTTAATTTTTTGATAAAGATAAAACATGGTTCAATGTTTGACAGTTCTGCCAAACCCTGCAGACTCAGTTTTTCAAGAAATACAAGATATTTTCTATAAATTTATTTGGGATGGAAAACCTGATAAAGTTATAAGATCAGTGATGGTAAATGATTTAGAGGATGGGGGTTTGAGGGTACCTCATATCCGGTCTTTCTGTTATGCACTGAAAATGACATGGTTGACGAAACTGCTTGATCCCTTAAACCATTCTCCTTGGAAAATATTACTGTTAAGTACTTTAGAAGAGTTTGGTGGTGATAAAGTTTTGACACTGAATAAAGAGGGTATGGAGTGGGTTTCAAAGAAATTAAATGCATTTTGGAAGGATATTATTTATAATTTTTCAAAACTTATTGAGGAGGATAATTCAACTGAATTAGAAGATTCATACAATATTTTGTCACAACCTTTGTGGCTGAATAAAAATATACAAATTGGTGGTAAAATGATAATTAAAACAAATTATAGTAACAAGTGATGACCCTAAAAGATGTCTCGCCTGTCCCTGCTGGACTCTAAATTGATGTGGAATCTAAGTGAACTAATCAGAAAAGTGAACATGCTCACTAGACTGTGAAATTGAGGTCAAGGACAAAAGTCACCTGCCAGACTGACATGTACTACCCAAGACCAACCTACATACCAAATATTATCATCCTACCACTTCTAGTTATTGAGAAATGGACTTAAGCAGAAAAACTTAACGTGGCCACTAGACCGTAAAATTGAGGTCAAGGACAAAAGTCACCTGCCAGACTGACATGTACTACCCAAGACCAACCTACATACCAAATATTATCAACCTACCACTTCTAG
>MJUU01016900.1:56748-143389 GCA_002080025.1 Modiolus philippinarum | reverse complement strand
ATTAATTTATATTTTCAATTAATATTAATGTATATGATGCAGTTTTTTGTTTTTTTTTGGTCAATTGCAGATTCAGTCAATATGTTCATGTAAGACACTACAGATATACAAAATGTATACATGCAAGTTTAAAAGTACAGGTTTATGTATATAGTAACATTTAAAGTGACTACTACACTGCATTATATTGTTATTCAGAGTTTGGCATTACATTTGTAAGCACTCTAAAGTCAACATGGCCTTGGGAGTCTAGGCATAGACCAAACACCAATGAACCTAAATTAGCAATCAAACCCAATCTTTTGTCTCTCCTACGACGGAAGGGGTGAAAAGCGAGACATATGCGTAAAAAGTATGACGGCGAAGGCGTAAGCTTTCATGTTAAGTTTTTGTGATTAGGTCATTATCTCAGTAACTGTAAGTGGCAAGTCAATGATATTTAGTATATTGGTTGGTCTCGAGTAGAACATGTATATGACAGTCTATGGCATTTGTCTGTGACCTCAATTTCACAGTACAATTAACATGTCAAGTTTTTGTGCTTAGTTTAGTTTCTCAGTAACAATATATGGTAGGTTATTATATATATGGCATGTAGCTAGGTTGGTTTTGGGAAGTATATGCCAGTCTGCTGTATGGCATTTGTCTGTGATCTCAATTTTACGGTCTAATGAACATGCTTAGTTTTGGTGCTTATTTTAGTCAATGATATTTGGTATATATGTTGGTCGTATGAAGTGCATGACAGTCTGTCATATGGTTTTGTGCTAGACCTCAATTTCACGGTCCAGTGAGCATGTTAAGTTTTTGTAATTAGGTCATTTTCTCAGTAAAGCTATACCGTAGGTGGTTGGTCAATGATATGTATGGTAAGTAGGATGGTCTTAGGTAGTACATGACAGTCTGTCATATGGCTTTCATACTTGACCTCAATTTCACGATCTAGTGAGTATGTTAAGATTTTGTGATTGGTTTATTTTCTCAGGGACTATAAACAGATAAGGGACCGACCATTTAACTTGAAGGGGGGGGACTATGGTTTTTTTTCTAAAAAAATATTTTGGATCTGATTTTATGTGAAAAAAATATTTTGGCTGCCAAACTGATGAAAAAAATTTTTCTGAATGAGGCTTTCTGCCCAAAAAAATAATGTTAATTTTGAAAAAAAATATTTTGTTGATACGCGTGCCAAAAATAAATAATTTGTTTCGCGCGAAGCGCGAAAAAAATTTTCTGTCCAGAAAAAAACCATAACACCCCCCTTCAGGTTAAATGGTCGGTCCCTAAGTGGTAGGTCAATGATATTTGGTACAGTACAGAAAGAGTGGTACCATGACAAATCACTGTGATAGACATGTCCCACTGTGAGAGTGGATCTAAATAAATATTTGTTTTCCTGTTTGAGATCATTTCCTACTCTATTTTGTATTGAGAGGGGCATGTTACTCCACTATGAATGCAGAAAAAAATAATGAAGAAAAATGTATAATTATCACGTTCAGAGTTGGACACATCTATCACAGATGTCAATGTACCACTCTTTCTGTACTGTAGGTTGGTCTTGGGCTATTCATGATAGTCCGTCATTTGACTGATGTCTGGGACCTCAATTTCATGGTCCAGTGATCATGCTAAGTCCCCAGTACCTATTAATGTAAAGTCAATTATGCATGTAAATGGTATGTGGGTTTGTCTTATATGGAACATCCTTTACCTCATTTCCACAGTCAAGTATAAATCGTGTTTGGTTTTTCAGTATCTTTGGCATTTTGGTTTAGGGCGAGACCTTACAGTCAGCTAAGTTGTGTTTGTCAGTTAATGTTATTTCACAGTTTGGAGAATTGAACATGTTGAGTTTTCTGATTGGGTCAGTTTGAGTTTTCACATCAATTTTGTGACCAGATAGGGACAGGCGAAACATCAATTTGGGTCCACACTTGTAATAATAATAACTTTTTTTGCAAAAGACAGACATAAACCCATTAGGGTTATAGCAAATCTTCTGATTTATGAGATTCAATATCGTTTGACCCCACTTGGAATATGACATTGTTTGCTTTGACTTTAGCACTTTTTATAAATTCTGTTGCGCCTTTTTCCAGGCAACTGTCATGGTTTTTCAAATCTAACAAGCAATGTTTAGTCGGAAATCTTTATTATGAAAATAATAAATGCTGCTACTGAAAGGTTACTCCTTGAAACACGTGTACAGCATAACGAAATTTACCGTTTATTATGCAACGTAGGTATTGATTGAATTTTGAAACTATTTGGCCGATGCCACTACTGGTGGACCAGAGGTTCCCGAGGGTATTCACCACTGAGCCCAATAGTCAGACTTGTCTGACACGAAAAACTTACCTTGCGTTTTATAGAAATTTACATTTTTTATCAAAATTCTAACCCCTGAAAAATACTAGACTTCGTTCCGTGTATAGCACTCGGTGGATATCGTATTGAATTGGGCCCGTTTTTTCGATATTTTTGGTAGTGAGTTTGTTTTACTACTTTTGGATTATGGCTTTCCGTATCATTTGCTTTTATGCTGCTGATGAGAGGCAACTCCTTGAAACACGTGTACAGCAAAATGAAATTTACCGTTTATTATGCAACATGGGTATTGATTGAATTTTCCAATAAATTAAGTACAAATAGGTTAGGTCATCTTACTCTCTATACACAAACCGCGCGCTATTTAAAAAAAAAATGGTCTCTGATTAAATTTATTTCTCTTGTCAAACTTTTCTTTGCCATTCGCACAGCCACATCCAAAGTAGTAGAATCATCAATCCATTGATGACGAATACGTAGTTGCAGAAGCAGAAGAAGAGAATAAGAGTGTTATAAATGTCTAAATATATGTAGTACGTAAGCAAGTATAGTGTTCAAAAACGATGGAGAACCTTAGTAACATCCAAAATATAGGATGTTTTCCCTTCATAATGATAATCATTAAAATTCGTTTAATGTGTGTTATAGAATACAAATCAGCAAGAGCATATGCCCTTCATAACTATCGCATTCTGCCTTCTCAACGATCGCATTTGTTTTCCCGGAACACTAATCAACCAGGGCAGTTGCACTAAAATTCTATCGCATATGTACTTCACAGCTGTCGCTCTAGAATGGACTGACAGCTATTATTTCGTCCAGGAGCAAAACACAATGACTTTGTACTAAACAGCGTGTATTGACATACCAACGGTATCTTATTACCTAAAAATTATATGCCAGTTACTGATATTATGTTCATAAATTATGATCTTAGCATTTGTATAACGAGACTACTTTCATAAAAGTTTGCACAAAAGAAACGAGAAAGAAGCCATTTCAATAAATTCCCCAGTTAATGTCAAGAGTATCTCAGTTCTTAAAAAACAAAATAAACAGAAAATTCTTCCATTCCGGCTAAAATTCAACATTTCGTATGTTTATTTCGTCTAATCTTCCCACAATGCATTATGAAACACAAATCAACTATAACAGATGTACTTCTCAACCGTTTTACCGTAGCGCACTTTCAATAAATTGGTACCAGATATGAACTGATTTGAATAATTTCAGTCCTGACAGGCTTTATTTCTGTTAGATTTACTTTCCAATTACCATGTGGCTAAAGGTCAAATTTCAAAATGACATGCCTTGGTACTCANGGGGGGGGGGGGGAATTAGCCTGGCTTTGCCGACAGCTTCAACTGGTATTATTTTGGTCTATCTTTTCCATTTGGTTTCAAAATTATGACATGTATGTGAACATGTATGAAAAGTAATCAATTTTATTGTGAATAGACAATTTTTATATGCAATTTATATCATGTTTATAGGATTTCCTTTCTCGTATAACCTACGCCCCAATAGCTACATTCGGGTATGGATTTCAATGTATTCTTATATTAATTCGGGTAATAATTTTTGAACCCAAACCGCATGTCCCCATACACTCTACTACAGAGTTCCCCCCTCCCCTGGCAAATACTTCACAACTTTTTTCATGTTTTTGTATAAATATGATATTCATCCTGCTCGCCTTTGATTATAGGATTTAACACCGTTTTAAAGGAATTTATTGGAGTATAAACGGGACCAATTCACTCACAAACAAATAAAAGTCCGAAGGACTTTAATTATATGTTTGTGAGTGACTTGGTCCTGTTTATACTCCTATAAATTCCTTTCAAACGGTGTTTAATCCGTATAATTCTTTTAATTTGGTGATAAGTAATTAAATTTTTTACCTTTATAATGCCAATCACATGTTTTTGTTCTATTTGATTCACTTGGCGTATGAATTTATAAGGTGAACTTAAATGTAGTTCGGTCAACGTCGTTTATCGAAAAATAAATGACTTCAGAAATTGCTACCGGAAGTAAATTCGACCAATCATATCAGCGTATTTCCTATTATGCAAAGCATATAAGAATTATAAGCAGATAAATAATGTTTTGTTGTAGTTGTTGTTACCTATTTTCAAATATTTTAAGTAATATTAACGTGATAAAAATGTCCTTGTTAATCGATTTTTGCATGCCTTTTTAATTGACGCACTATAACACATTAGATATACAACTAGAAAACACAAGGGGACTTCATAAACATAAGTGGATGATATAAATGGGATAATGGTTTTTATGAAATAAAAACGATACGCTAGGCTATGGAATAGCCTTGGATAGAAAATTGCGTGTTTGATTGATAAGGGTGTGGTGGCTCATGATGTATTTGTATACTCAAATCAATACTTGAAGTAAGCCTTTCTCGGTACTTCTTTGTAAATTCTTCTATTGGTTTGCGCATGTGATAAAACAGTCACTGATTCGATCAAACTTCTCATTTTGCGACCTTTTAAGGCGGTGTATAAAAAATTTGGGCAAGGGTACTGAAATCAAAATATTCAGAGTTTACCTTTTAAATAAAAGATTTGGCAAAATCTAGTAAACATATAATCGATATCAAAAATAAAAATGTAGCAGAATACTTTTTTAATAAAATTTCAGTTTTCTAGTGTAGTTTCCATGGCAGCATCCATAACAATCTATATCAGACCACAATTAAAAAAAAAATTGGACATGGTTTCACCTAAATATGAATATGTCCAATGTTAAAACTATGTTCCCTGATGGCAGACATCTGGGATGAGGTACAGACCTGACGAATACCTTTTTTTGGATGGGGCTATCTAAGGACCACTGTTGCTAAGTTAGGTTCTAATTGGACTAGTAGTCTCTGTAAAGAAGATATTTGAATTATACAAGTATCCACATAATAGCATAATCCTCAAAAAATAACTTCTACAAGAGTTCCCTTGATAATCATATGTCAAAATCATAAAAAATAAACTTTACCCTGTTAGAATCAAATTATTTCCCCTTCCTGGTTTCGAACAATAGTTATATTTCTTCATGTATATCTCCATATACTTTTCCTCCTTTGTGGAAAGCTTCGTGAAAATTCTTCAGGTGGTTTAAGTAAATAAAATTGACAGCAAAAGTCCGAAGCAAGAGGAGTTGTGTTTAAGAGGTATTACTTTGTATGTGCAGACAGAATCAATGAATAGTAAAGGTCAAATTATTTCCCTTTCTAGCTTGGGACAAAAATTATATTCCTTTATGCACATCTCCACATATTGTCCTTCCTTTGTGATAAGTTTCATCAAAATCCTTCAAGTGGTTTAAGAGGAGTTGCGCTTACTAGAAGTGTGGACAGACAGACAGGGTGATTCCCATATACCCCCCAAACTCAAAATAGGACGTTCCTTACAACTAACCATATAGAGGCTGCATAATGATTTTGAAATCAATCCCTCTTGTAGAAGTTGAGAAAAATGCGACGAAAAATCCATGTTTTCACCATAGTTCGTAACAAAGTCAACATTCTGCAAAACAGAAAGTACATATCCTTTAGGACTCAAAATTGGGCGTTCCTTATAACTAACCATATAAAGGCTGCATACCATTTTTGAAATGAATCCCTCTTGTAAATTCAGACAAATATTACTCAGGACTATATCATTATCCAATTTGCAATATAATCATCACTTTATGGGGAAAGTTTTTTTAAGTCTTGTTTTTTACTTGAAAGTGAAAATGAATGCAAGACATGATTTACATGAAGATCATTTATTCTACTCATCATGTAAAGAAAAGAAGCATAATACAAAGCCAAACTGGCTTAACTTTTAAGGATCTGAATTTTTGCATGTGCATGTCTATCAATGACTAAATACCAAGTATTGCCCTTTCCAACAGGTACAAAAGAGTTCGAACTCTTTTAATATACTTCTTTTAGTAGGGTAGCAATTAATGAAAAAGACGCTTAGTTTTCGACTTTAATAATAATAACTTTATTTGCACAAATAAACCCTAACGGGTTAAAGCAAAATATAAACAATACAATGATACACAAATTGTTTAAAACATATGATCATGGTGAGAAGATTAATTATATTTAATGAAGTAAAATTGGCCAATGTGGACCTCATTTTAATGCACCCACCTGACATGCAGGTAATTCTTGTTTTAAATGAAAGTCAAATGATTATATTATCAGTTTAAAGCGGTCGTAACGAAATCGTATGGTACGTTTTTCTGTAATTTGACATTTATTTTAAAGTTTTGGTGAAAACTGATATGTACGGTACTGCGGGGGAATCGATTAGAACTGTTGTAAATGAACTTTTATGTGAGTTGATCTATGTTTTACAAATAAAGTTTAAGCTATACAACATAACGGCTATAAAGTTTTTAAAATAGATTGTATTTTCTCTAAGATAAAATGTCGATTTTTATAAGTTTTCTGCTCATTTTAAGAGCACGGACTCCTATTGTTTTACTTTATTGTGAGGGCATTACTTATTATATGAATTTTGTTTTTGTATTATATGATATGAACAATATGAATCAATTTCTAAAGAAAAAGCAACACTTAAAAGCATTTTAACGGTAAATTATCGTTTTTATCTGAAACTAGGAACATGCCTGAATTATCTACATATTCATTTGTACATTTACCTGTAAATATACATCTTATACCTGATCAGATAATATTATTTCGTGCATTGATAATTAGATTTGCGCTTTTCTAAGAATGCATTCCTTATAAAGTATCGAATGGTGCTCATGAAAAGATTTTTTTTAATAGAAATAAGCTTTGTATATATTATTTGTTATACTGTCAAGTCTAGCTATTTACATTGAGTTATCTCTCATTATATGGTTGACTGACTTTCCGTCCGTTTTAATATTAAACTTTGTATGTTCTGTGTCCAGTCAACTTCGATCAGTGTGAAAGGTGCAAATGTTTTATGTTGAATGAATGTGTATGTTATTTTGATTGTATATGCCCGTTATGGGCCCTTTGATTAGGGCAATAAAATTATCTTTATCTTTATCTTTATTGATAACAAGGTTTATCTGAACAACCAACTCCTGTTGAAGTAACAGTCCCATCTTCAAAAGGGAAACACCCTCTTTCAAACGATGATGTTGTATTATATGCCAGAATTCCACGTCAGAACAACTGTATAATTCAGCCAGCAATTATTTTACAAGTAAACAACATTTTCAGTTGCCTCTCTTTTCTTTTGCTAAGACGGTTAAATGGGTTCAGACGCTACCCCGTTAGTGAATAGCCAAGTCCTGACAAGGTCCAAATCACCGAGAATAGATTGGTCTGCTCAACCACCTTCTGATTGCAACATGCATTGCAATCAATAGTAAAGATTTTGCACAAAACTTATTATATTATGCTGCTTGTTTGACCAACTATTTATTGAAGCATATAAAGGATGACATGATGAAGTTTTAGTGTCTGAGTACGGTGATTCGCTTTAGACTCTCTCGTATTTGATTTATTAATAGATGATTTGTTCATTCACAAAAAATGTTCTCATAAGCACAGTTACTTGAAAAAAATCTAAATATCTCCAAGCTACTTAAAGATAGCCACACAACATATACCGACTTCAATAAAAATTGGAAAAACCTCTGTGATACAACTATTCAGTTATGCAAGGTGATGGCACATGAAAAAAGATTGATGTAGCATTGCTCGACATCTAGCAATGAATTCCGCTTAAACCGGTGCTAGGGGCCGTCTTGAACTTACTGTGAGGTATGGGCAATGCTCATTGTTGGAGACCTCGTTGCGACTTCAAGATGAAGAACAACAATAACATCATTGTTCCATTGCTTGGTTTTACCATGTATTTGTAGAGATTTTATCTCATGTGCATTTACTCCATATCCCTTCATCGATTATTTAGATTTCTGTAGTACGATTTTACTTTTAGAAGGTTTTGTTTCTGCAACAGGTATAAAGGATGAGGTTTGTTTGGTTCCTGCTCTAGATTCAATAATATTAAACGCGAATTTTTCTGCATGCATTTCGTTATTTTACGTCATGTAGATTATTGAAACAGTTATAAGAGAAACTGAATATCCTATTCCTTATCAAATATCAAATTTATCTCATTCTGTATAAAATATACCTCAATCTCTGACAGCGTTTTTTGTACTGGCTTCTTGACGATTCCGCTTTTGAGTCTGCAATAGATACCACTTCTGTTCCTTGAAATGCTCCGTAAATTTTTATCAATAGCAGAATGTACTGTTTCTGTTAATACTTATTTTACTGTTTCATGCGGGACTTACTTTACAAATCTGCCTATCTATGATTCGGAAAACTTGATTCAGACACTGCACAATCATAGTCTTTGTGCCACTTACTATGAATAACACGATATCTTATAAGTATAGCTGCTTATGAAACAAAAAACAAAGATCGCACAAGGGTCACATTTCCTTCATGTCATGCCAAGGGGATCTGAACACAATTATGTGTCAAACTGACAACACCCAGTGGGGCTTGCCTTGTTCAAATACCATCGAGTAAACCGTGATTTCAACAACATTCCTTTATCTTCACTGGAATAGGGAATTGTAACCCTTGGCTATAGCGAGGATGCATGCCCTCAGATCTAGCTTCAAATCAAAAGTTTGAATAACATCTAATCTAGCTTAACCTCCTTTAGCATCGCCCTTGGATTTCGGTTGGCGAAAAGAAAGCAACGAACTTGAACACGTTCTTTGTACTGGAATGATGTCATCAGACTTTTTACAGGTGTAAAGGTACATCTGTTTGCAGTCGTCCCTTCATTTGTTACGAGAAAAGCATGATTTGCATCGACTTGTGCCCTTGCTAGGGAAATCACGAAAAATTGTTAGGACCGACCATTTAACAAGAAAGGGGGGGGGCTATGGTTTTTTTCTAAAAAAATATTTTGGATCTGATTTTATGTGAAAAAAATATTTTGGCTGCCAAAATGATGGAAAAAAATTTTCTGAAGGAGGCATTCTGCCCAAAAAAATAATGTTAATTTTGAAAAAAAAAAAATATTTTGTTGATACGCGCGAAAAAAAATAAATAATTTTCTGTCCAGAAAAAAAAACCATAACCCCCCCCCCTTCAGGTTAAATGGTCGGTCCCTTAAACAGTTTGACGCAACAAGAGTCAGCTGATATTGACAATTATAGATGTTATTATATGTTAAAATTTAGCACGGTCAAATTGTATAGTTATGAATAGAGCTTGACAACAGCTTAAACACGCAGACATGATAGGGTATCTTTGCTCAACGTCGTAAATATACCCTCAGCCCCCCTCCNCCCCCCCCCCCCCCCCCCCCCATTTATTTCCAAAACAAATCAATAAATACTTAAAAGAAAAACATATCACCCGACCTTGGCGTGGTTGCTAGACTTAGTCCACTACCAGGAAACCTGATTTTCTGTATTTTGTTTGTCCGTTTAGCCTTTTCATTATTTCTGTAGAATGTGTCTATCTTTCATTTTTTTTATCAGTTCGATACATGTCATTTCTTTGCTTGATTTCCTTACACAAATTTTGTATATATAGCATTCTTTGATATTTTAATGCTAAAAATGTATTTCCGTTAAATAATTCATAGAATAATGACGTCAACCGTTGATTGTATAAAATACCAATTTACTCACAAAATATGCAAGGAAATGACGTCAACACCCAATGAGTAAATTTTTTTATCATTTTAACATCGCCTCACACTTTCCTCTTGTGAAGTTAAACATTTTTGTCACATTTTACTTCTAATTTTTTTCCCAAAGAGCGATTTGTGCTCCAAAGAAGCAAAAACTGAAAAAATGAAATTTGACCCCAGTTTTTGAGACGCTTTTACGACCGGTATAATCTTATAGTATAAGTCATCAGCTTTTTTTTGATATGCAATATGCCTGCATGTCACATGGGTGCATTAAAATTCAAAATTAGTCGATAAATTTACCCGAGTATTTGGGAATTCGTGTAAAACATATCAATAATGCTGCTACTTGTAAAATAAAAGTAGGTTATTTAGAAGTAATTTGATGAAATTTAGTAACCCTTCCAATAATTTGTTTGCCGTTGCTCTCCTCAGCCTATTTTTCGGTCAATTTATGTAGTTCCTCGAATTTTAAAAAGGTTTGAAAAATTTTGAGACCAATGTATAATTTTTGTTAAATAGACACTGGTTTAATTTCAAATCTTATTTGTAAATTATATAGCATAAAATATTACTTCAACTATGTATGATGGATAAAATGGAAAACTGTTTGTCGTCTATTTACTTATATCTATTTTATTTTGACTTTTGTGAACTGACAAACCAAAGGAAATCAATCAACGAATGAAAAAGACAAACAGGGTATTTGTATTTTGACACATTACAGCCTTAATCTAATATAATCAAAAATAATATACATTTCAATTTCAAGATGCAGCTAATGTAAGTTAAACGATATGAAATAAATTTCTAAACGAAAACCGAAACAACAACAAAAAATCCTAAATCCAGAATACATGGCAATATTAGGATCCAATACCGAGAGAAAAAGTTAATGACGAGGAAGAAACAAACAGAACATAATACCAACGCCAAAAACATAGCACTTACAGTATGAACCCCTGAAAACACAAGTGCTACCGAAGGGTAAGCATGACCTGCTTCACATGTGACACCCGTCACATTATAAATAAAATTTGGTATGTGTCAACCCAGTAATTACTCGGAACCTATTCAAAGATGTCCATTTTCATTTGTGATATAGACACATTGTATGTGATTAAAACATTGGTTTCAGAGCATGTAAATCTTTTAAATATCGAGGAGTTATTTCCCATCAACATAAAAATTATATTAAAAGAGTTCAAATGATTAACCAAAAAGATGTTTTTGACTGGCGATATTATATTACCCAAAAATTTAATTTCATCAATATTTGAATTGGGAATGTTTGAAGCCGTCATAAATTAACAATGAAAGAATATTGAGTAAATGCACATGAGACAAAATTTCTACGAATACATGAAACAAGCAAAATATGAATTTTTATTATTTTCATCATAAAATTTAACAACTGACCACAATCAAATCACCAATACAAGCCAATAATGAATTATCTTGCAGATTTTATTTGCTCTTGCAGCTTTTTTGGACTTACCAAACAGAGTGGTCAAGAGCCGAAGTCCATGAGACAAAAAGACGAATCAAGTGGGAGCCACCGGCAAAATTGTCGACAGAAATGGTCCTGACTTGGTACAAGTATTTCTAAAGAAATAGTATGTTAAACCGGTTTTATGGCTAGCCAAACCGAAATTTACTACCTAACCAAATAAACAAGAGGCTCTCAAGAGCCTGTATCGCTCACCTGGACCATGGCCAATACATGACTTCAAATAAACTTATATGTTAGAGGGTCTCATTTTCAAACTATATAAATAAACATTTATGTTATATGATCCAACTTTAATTAACTATTTTCCCTATTGCATGCCATCTTGGATAATAGATGGATCTGCAGGACACAATTTTAAAGAAAATTAAGTGTTGTGCCAAAGTTTATTTCCAACTGGCCAAATGGTTTTAAAGAAGAAGCTCTTTGAATATACTCCTATATTAAACTATGTTTCCCATTGGTAGCCAATTTGCGCAAGGTGCAGACTTGAAGGACATCTGTTTTGAAGGGGCCATCTAAGATACATTGCTATTAAGTTTTATTCTAACATGCTCTTTCCATACACTCAGTCGAGTAATAAATTAAGTACCCCGCAGATGGCCATATAAGGCACCAAAGTCACAATACTTAGTCAGCACGTCATAAGCATCATTAATGCGAAGTTCTGTTCATGTCCATTCAGTGGTTATCAACTTCTCACTAAAGGCTTTTTTTCAAATAAAAACATTAAGCAGTCTATGAAGCTGAGAAACTGCTTCAACATTCAAGTCAGCAAAGTTTATAGTGATTAAATACTAATAGCATTCTTGTAAGACACAATACATTTATATAGAAAAATCATTATGACATGAGATAAGGTAAAGATTAAGAAAGTATTTCTGCAAAAAATGGTAGAAATTTGCATAAAAACACTGTATTTGCTCTTAATTATGGAAGAAATATTTTTTTAATGAAGTAATAGCAAGGAATTTCTCTTAAGCTTAAAAAAAGTTAACCAAAGAAGATTTGAACACAGAATTCAAAGGGAAATAACCAATAAACCATATGGCATTGGGAAAAAAATTGGTGAAAAACAGTCAATAAATCATACACAGGCCTATGCATTTTCTTCAAAGTTTCAGAGTATGTAGATCTTGATATGCCTAACATTTTTCCAATTTACACTTCACCTCTATCTGTTACAGTATTTGAAATAAAAAGTAAAAAAATGGACAAATTTTGAAAAATTTACGGATATTCCGATTTTCTTCAAAATTGCAGAGCAGATAGATCTTGGCATTTTGAACAATTTCATTCTGTCAGATTTTTTATACCTGCAAGAGTTTTGGAGTTATTTGCCAAAAACAGTAATTTACCCCTATGTTCTTTTTTTAGTAACAGTCGCCATGTTGTTTGGTCCTCGGACTAACCGAACACATTTTCTAAACTGCATACCCTGGTGATGACCCAGACCAAGTTTGGATTGAATTGGCCAAGTGGTTTCACAGGAGAAGATTTTTAAAGAAAAGTTTACGACGGACGGACGGACGACGGACGCAAGGTGATGGCAAAAGCTCACTCTGGCATAGCCAGGTGAGCTAAAAATGTATAACCTTACAATATTACAGAGTGTAGAGATCGAATAAAAGTTTGCATTTTATACATGAATTAGATGTAAAGGTAAAAATTCCATGCACATTTTCACTATAAAAAGTGGTTAAAAACAATCATTTCAATAGCCCTGGTTCAATTTGATTACTTTCGGTATAACTGTAGGGTTAGCTTCCTTTAAAATATAGTTATTTTGCATAACTCTCATTATTATTTGTCCCACTAACTATTGATCATAAAGTAAGTCAGGGCTTGGTTATTGTATAAAGTTATTCATCGTTCTTAAAGGAAATCACTTTCTTCTACAATTTTTGTATTTTAGGTACAAATTAGACACATTTGACCCTCTATTTTTAAAGACCATTGGAAAATGTTGAATGACTATTTGAGTTCCACCAATTTTCCACAAAATAGCAAACATCTTATAATTATCTCCTTCACTACAGCTTCTTCAAGTGTAAAATTATAGGCATGTTTTTTGTCCTTTAAATTTTACATTTTTATTAAAAGATGATGTAAACCAAAAACCCCTGAGCTTTTTCATCCAAATAGGGTCTGTAAGTCTCGTCACATGACCAACGTGAATGAATGAGAAACGTTGTTTCCCGGGTACCATTACTTATGTAGTACTATGTGGGAATGGTGGGATTTTCGATTCACAGATCAAATTAAACATGGAATTCATTTTCTATGAACCAGCAAATTTTTAAATTAATGAATTATGACCTTAATTAACTTAACTTCGGTAGAAATAAAATAATTTTTTTTGAAGCCGCATAGTCTATATCAACCAGGCTCTTCCAGCTATGGTAGATATCCTAATGTAAAGCGTCTAATCAATCTCGACTTTGTGACGTTGAGAAAAATGTCCCGGAAGTGAAATCGGTAGACTGATTAAATGTGCGTTCTGCATAATGACGTCATAAGTTTCTTGATTTATAAAGTGAAAGTAGAACGAGACTTACAGACCCTATAGTCCAAACGAATCAGGCAGATACCAACAACTATAAATCTTATCTAAAATAGTCAACCACATTTCTGTTTCCACTGCTTATCGAATATACATATCGCAACTGATACTTTTTAGGAGCCTGTTATTAATTACCTTTCAATTTTTTGTGATTTATGTTCTCTCAGATTTTACATAATTTGGTTTATGAGCTTCCAAATATTTCGAAATGGCCATATGCAGAAACAAAATTTACAGTAACTTCAGTATTTTGTTATTTATTTCAAAGGATTTTCTTGTTGACAGACATGCTCTCATATCTAACATAACATACCGAAGCTTAATCACGAAAGTTCTTTTTGAATTATGAATGGGGATAATAACGAAATTACCTAACAGAACTGTCAAGAACCGAAGTCCTTGAGACGAAAAAACAAATCAGGTGGAAACCACCGGAAAATTTGTCAACCACAATGGTCCTGAGTTCGTTCAGGTATTTCAAAAGAAATGGTGGGTTTGAAAATAATGACCGCTGAAATCTTTGAATATAAGAGATTTCTGAGCATTTTAGCACATTAAATATCGTTTCAAATAAAGCGAAACTTTTTACCTATTACTAGTGTTACATATAAAGTAAGCCTCCACATAGAATTTGAGGGAAGCTTTCATAATATGTAAAAAAATGTATTCCAAAAATTTATTCTATATTCTAGGAATAGAATAAAGAATTTATTGGGTACCTTAGGTGTTCAGGCTTCAAATAGTATGCAATTACTTACATGGAATGCATGAACTATTCCATGAACTATTCCTCCATACCTTAGAAATATCCATAGTCCATACATTTCGTACTATTTTAACCCAGCAGAATATTTCTTGTTTTGGTGTTACGATACCGATAGGAAAGATAATCCACACATGTTTCTGATTCATGCGGGCCATGGTGCTCGGTTTAATTGTTTGGGCATAAGTTCATGCTATTGTCATCACATGACATTAAGGGCATATCCAATAGTAACAGGGGAGAAAATAATTATTTCAAAATACAATAAATACCGAAGTTGCATAATTAACGGTATTTTCAAACGATTTTAATCTTTCCCGAAATATGACGCCTATGTATGTATCTTATGTATGTAAAGGATTCTCCGTTAATATAAAGAGAAACGGCAATTTGTACTTTTATTTTTGCGAACATTGTTAGGCCTATCAAAGGGTAATTTCTCAAAAAGGTCACATCAATCTATATATTTTACGAAAGGATATGGATTAAATGAACTTGACACCATAACACATATCTTCACTCTAACTGCAATAATTTTAATGAGCTGTATGGCCATTTCGGAAATTAATTCCTCAGCAGCAGCACTAGAACCCAAACATAGGAAATCCACAATTTCAACAAACGTTTTTAAAATGCATCAAAATAAACGAAATCCGAATAATCAGTAAAATCAAATAGAGCTATTAAAGGACAAAACTACGATGGAGTGAGTTAAACCTTAGGTTTTAGAATTTAGATGAAAGTTAAACATGGTGTACACATGAGGTGTATATTTCTTAAAAACGAATTCGGTCATCTATATTATTTTTATTAATATATTGTTAGAAGTACACTTTATCCGAATGTCATGAAATCGATAATATGAAAAGTTTCTAAACTATTGAAAAATTATTAGAAAAATAAATTTTAATCGGCTTTCTATGCCTGTTTTACGAAATTAGGTGCTACTTATTCACTGATTAAGAGGGGTAAAACATAATTTCTCTCACCAATTTTTTCTCTGTATATCTTTACAACATTGACTTAATATATAGCGAATACTTTGAAAATAAGTTTTTAATACTTTAATAGAAAAACTTGGGTTTTCATGAAAAACTCAAAAAAAAAATTAACCTTCCACCTAGATTTCCATGGAAACGAGATCAATGATTCCACTTTTTATTTTTATTGGTGGATGTCTAAAAATTGTGAAATTGGCAAAATTAGGAAAAAACTATTGAATATTACAAATGACTAAATACCGAAGTTACTGTGAATATGCGCGTTTCGACAACTCATGTCTCTTCAGTACAGATAAAATCTAAACGTTTGGAAGACCATTAACCCAAAGCTGCTTAAAAACTGATAGAGAACAAATAACGAATATGATCTAAATGTAAAGCTAAAATCAGCTAAGGACAGAGCTTTGCATGAGGGAGATTCACCTACAATGTCCGAAAACAATAATCACATGCCACAATTAACAACGGAAACTGCACTAGAAAAACACATAAAAGACCGGAAACAATCACGAATAATAATAGGAACTTGGCCGGACTTGGTACCGGCACTTACATAGCTAACGGTAGGGTTTAACAGGTTTAAGGGCGCCCAAACCTAATGCCCTTTTAAAAATACGTGATTAATTATAACAAATAATTGGACATAAGAACAAATCGATAGCTTTGCAAGTATTTTATTGTTATCATCTTTCTTGTAACGTGTTCCAATTATAATAGAATGTGCAAAGTTCGTGATAATTACATATTATATAAGTATAATGATTTTTTTTTCAACAAAAAATATAGATTTATACCCCTAGGAATTAGGTCCAACACTTAAAGTTTAAAGAATCAAGATAATAAACAATATAACATTCATTATTGGGCACTTTTTATCTTGTCAATCAAAAACAACCTTCGTTAATTATGACTTAAACCGTACATTGTAAATAGGTTAGAAGTGTAAAAGAAACTAACTAATACCAACTTTGAAAGCGCAAAACACACATCTTGTATTGACCTTTTATAAACCCTGGTAGAAGTTCTCATCTAACTGTAAATTCTTTATTATAATGCCAATTAAAATGTTAAGAGCTTCTGATTGACATTATATTTGTCCCGTTTAGGGGTCTTGTTTTTCAGCAGACTATCAGACTTCCAATGGGAACAAATTGTGCATCCCTTCTAAGTGAACTGATTCTCCACTCAGAATCAATCCGAGGACTTCTTCAAAATAAAGATAAAAAACTAGCCCAATCCTTTAATTTTAGCTTCCGCTATATAGAAGATATTTTGTCACTAAACAACTCATGTTTTTGCGACTTCCCTTCTACGATCTATCAAAAACAGCTTGAAACTAGAGGTACTGTGGCCTGGAGGGCTATAAATGATACCCCAGTCCCCATTCTGTCACAAAAATAGTTACAATTGCACAATTCCCGGTTGACAGGAAGTAGATTTCCGACAATCCTGAAATCGCTATTTGCGGTATAGGAAATCATTTTAAACCTTCATACAAAATTTCAAGTTGCAGTGAAGAGTAGTTACTGAGAAAACTTACGAAAATTTTTTAAGATTGACAAAAGATCTTGAAAATTAACTAAGTCGGTAAACAGGAAGTAGATGTCTGGCTATCCTGAAATCGCTACTTTCAGTATAGGACATCAATCTAAACTTGCATAAAAAATTTCGAGTTGCAGTGAGGAGTAGTAACTGAGAAAACTGCTACGAAAATTTTCTACGATTGACAAAAGATCTTGAAAATTAACTAAGTCGGTAAACAGGAAGTAGATGTCCGGAAATCCTGAAATCGCTACTTGCAGTATAAGACATCATTCTAAACTTGCATACAAAATTTCAAGTTGCAGTGATGAGTAGTTACTGAGAAAACTGTTACTAAAAATTGTTTGCTATCACATACAGATAGACAGACAGACGGACAGACGATCAGAGTGATTCCTATATACCCCCCGAACTTCGTTCGTGGGGGTATAATTAAGGATACTAAAAACATTTCCACATAGGCCCCATTCCTTGTCATTCATCTTGAAATTGACAACAGAAGTAGACTACAAACTAAGCTGTATGACATACGCGATTACCTCTCACCATTACAGTCTTTTTCCTCTTTCTTTGTAGCAACATTCCAACTGTGCTGGCATATGGAGTTTACATCTCTCAACTCATTCACTACTCAATGCCTTGTGGTTGATACAGCGGCTCCGTTGATAAAGCCCGGTTGTTCACAAATAGGCTACTTCAACAACTTACCCTTGCTTGAAGCTATCTTTGCAAACGTTTTACGGTCGACATCACGATCTTGAGGACCGCTAAGGGATATCTGTTTCTAAGATTATAACAGATCTTTCCATTCAAAAGCTTAAGATTGTTGTTGCCTCTGTCGGATTTGACATATGTCGAGTGTCTTATAAGAAGCAGGAGATGCTTACTCTACCGTTACACCGATCTCACCCATGGTTTTAATTTTGATCTGTGTTGTTTATCTGTGTGTATGTTTCCTTATTTCTTTTCTGTGCCGTAATTTTGTAATGTGTTTCCGATGTTGCCATTGCCTCTGGATTCTAGATTATTCTTTTTTAGGCTGACGTTCCGGTTCTCATTATTTTATACAACATGTTTACAATCATAAATCGTAACATCTTTATTTTTTAATTAAAAAATATGATGATAGTAAAAGTTCATTTCGTGAACGCAAAGACGCTGTAACTCAATGATCGTCGGTTAACGACTTTTTTCTGTCAATCAATGAATCATAATGTTTATTACTTACACTACAATTATGAAACGGTTTTACATATTTGCATATTATATGTAAGCACAGACGTGATTAACTCTAGGCAACTAAGCTTTTTAAAGTCTTCAATACCAGGAAGCGAAAAGCTACAAATGAAAAAAAAATACAATGCAAGAGTAAATCAAATATCTCTTCACTAAATCATTTTATTCCTCTATGTTTTGCCATTTCTATGGCAACAGTTGCCATTCAGTGAGTGGCAAAATTGTTGTTGCTACAGTCTATACAGAAATCTGACAGACAAGTTCATCTGAGAATAATTTAAGAAATGATTTAAAACTATTAAAAAAATCTGAAATTGATTAGTAACTTAAGATCTAATGATGACGTTATTACGATACATACAATGTACCCACTCATTTCATAAATATTAGAAATAGTACTCCTACATTTGATATTTTTATTCCAATAATCGACTGATTAAAATCGTATTTCATTACGCTAGTGATCCAACTGTTGCCATCTTTTTGAAAGGATGTATATAGTTCTTTTTCTTTGGTGAAAATTTAGATCCCAAAATATTTTGATATTTTTCCTGAAAATAGAAAAAAAAATAATTACAAAATGTTAGAGGTATTTTCCTAGACCATGTTGATCAAAAGTTTGTTTAGTTTGCTTGCTTGCTTGCTTGCTTGCTTGTGTTTATTCTGAGATTAATGGGTTGCATATAATAGATGGACGGAGACTTTATTGATCACAGTATTCTTAGATTTCATCGGACAATACTATTTTTACAGAAATCAATGTGTGTAACATGACAGTAAAGCAATACACAAGTCAAAACACAAGTTACAAGTCGAAATATATATATTATCAGTTACTCATTAAAAGATCACCTCTAAACCAAGTCAAATGTGCAGCAAAGCGTTGAAACTATCCCCCTTCTTTGTAGCTCGCAAAAAAAAATCTCAAAGACGTTTTTTAATTACAAAACAATACGTTTTACCTGTTTCCATAAAACATATCGATCAATTATACTAGTATTTTTTCTAACGCAAATTAAAAAAAAACATGTTTTTTTTCAAATGCTGAACATGCTATAATGACGTTACCATTTTTTTTCTCCAAGCTAAGCATGATAAAATGTTAAAAGTTATGAACTCTTAAAAAATGCAGTATTTCAATTGTAAACTGTCAGTTTCCTTAACCAAATTAGCAAGTCGTATGACGGAATAATTAAGCACGTCCGACATTCTCACCTTATTTAAAGATCAAAATTTCTACAAGATATTTTGTGATTGTGCCCTCCTTTATTTTGAGCTGTTTCAAGCAGGATATGCCAGTCCCAAGCAATAGGATTAAATATATAGATTTCTGGTTGAATCAGTAAAAGGTGTTTAACAACAATAATAAACAATAATAAAAGTGTTGTTGCGTTGCTTGGTTATACCATGTATTTGTGGAGACTATGCCTAATGTGCACTTACATACATATTCTTTCATTGTTTTGTACTTACCTTTTGTGTGTTATGCTGTTATGCCGACAACAATTATGTATGTATTTAGTAGTTATAATTACTTATGTTATATTTAAAATACATGGGATATTATGTACAATATTGGCCATACCCATGCATTGTATATGCTAATAAGTATAAAATGCTCCACGAATGTCAATTAGATTTCGAGGCGGAGCCGAGAAATCTAATTGACATGAGTTGAGCATTGAACTTGTATCTTAGTCGTTTGTCAGCATTTTAAACATTATCTCAATTGGCATCTGACACTTGATGTGCTTTGTGTACAGTGTTTAGCCTTCACCTTATTATATCAAAAATTGTTAAAAAGGTGAAATTTTGGTTTCAGCTGTTTCTGTATTCTGCTTATGCAATGTTTTAAATGAGGAAGGTGTTATTAAGAAAAAAGTTATGTATTTTATATATGTTATTGGTATTTCCTAGATGTAATTGTATTGTTTGTTTGTGTATTGCTGTGTAAAATCTACTCAATGTCATGTTACACACATAGATTTCTCAGTGCACTGGATATTGTCCAATCAATTCTTAGAATATTACAAACAAATAAAGTCTTCCTCCATCTTTTGCTTGAAAACCATCAATCTTAGATTAAACGCCTTGGAAAACTTACCAAAACTTTGGTCAACATTGTCAAGGAAAATAACTCTAGTACATTCAAAATGTTATGTTGTATGCAAACTAAAATATCATGGCAATTATTTTATTTGATACTTTGAGTATTTTGTCCATTTTTTGCTTTTTCATGTTTTTGCATTTTTTCAATTCCAATTGAGGCTGTATTTCTGCGTCATTGTCTTGTCATTTTTAATCCTTTTAATACCTTTATAACATGATTGGTAATATGACAGGAATTATAGCTGTTATGACTTTATCTGTACTTAAAAGACATGAGCTGCAAACTGATAGTTTGGTACTTCACACAGTTATTCCAAAAATATAACGTCATAATCCTTTTTATGCTTTGTATATCTGGCTTCTGTTTAAACGTATATGAATGATTTTTTGCACAGTCAATGCTCACTCATTAATTAACGGGTCTGAGATTAGAAAGAAAAATATTGCATATCTTACATCATATTTTTCTTCAATCTTCTTAACATGGCGCCATCTTTTGTAACCCTGAAAAACAAGTACAAATACTCACATGTAGTACCTATCAGTTAATTTCAGAATGCTTTTTTTCGAACAGGAAACAATAACTTCTCCATACAGTTAACCAACACATAAACACGAGTCTGCGACATTTATATGTAATTCCCCGTTTCAGAAATTAATACATTATATAGGTTCATACACAAAAATATTTTGATTGGTAGATGAAAATCAATTTATCGTACAACAGTTAATTTTATAACTGTTTGGCCGAAAACCGTTTTATTTAGAAACTTGCAATATCTTAATTTACAAAATTGTGTCAAAACAAAGGAGTATCTCCCTCTCGCACAGCTCTGCTGATTTTGGCTTTAATATTTAGATACTATTGGTAATTTGTTCTCTATCAACGTTTAAACATATTTCGGTTCATGGTTTCCAAATCATTTGATTGATCTGCAATATAGAGACATAAGTTGTCGAAATGCGCATATGCAGAAATTAAATTAACACTAAAATACAAAAATACCGGAGTTAATTACTTCGGTATTTTGTTATTTACAATTCTGTTCAATCTGTGTGTTTGCATCTCAAAATGAACAGCAACACTTATACAGACTGTAGCCTACACAGTTTTCATTGTACATATTGCTGAATATACCGGCATTTTACAAAACTGCAAATTTGTGTTACATTTGCACTCACATGGCAGAATTATCAACAAGTTGATGGTGGCCAGCAGAATAAACAGAAATTATGTGACCACGACGGTTGACTAACGGGTTTACTATCATTTTAGAAATTGTAAATTTTCCCTTTATTCTAGTTTCTCCTGTTTATGAAGTATGTACATCGCGATCGATACGTTTATTTAATGCAGTTTGGTTTGTAGTCAGAAATTAAGCATAGACATACAGGCTGTCGATTCATGGAACAACAAATAGTGGACATCAATAACAGACTTAACTGTCTGATCCTAAAGGAAGTCACAGCTCAAGTATCTATACACGGTTTAATGATGTCTGTCTTCCAAATAACAAAATAAACGAAGTAACCGTGACTTCAGTTTCTGCATATGCGCATTCGACAATTTATGTCCAAAATAATCCCTAATTGTTCATAATATTGGTTTTGACTGTTTGAACGGCAGAATGAATGATAAATGTGAAGGGGGATGCTCACTATTCCCAAGCTCATGTTCCTCCAGTTTTTAATGACTTAATGAAGACCGTGTTTTAAAAAAGTAGCCATGCACAACAGAATTTGTCGTGATCTTCCTCAAGATTACTTTTAAAGTAAACGTTTAGGGTTCATAGGAAAGCTATTTTTTCCACTCCAGATCAAGTCAATGGCCAACATTTTCCTGACTTGGAACTGGTGCAGAAATTGTGGTGGGGTTAAACTCGTTTGCTATGATCCAAACCCTCCCTATGTGTTGTCCGTTAAACTTTCATATTTTCATCTTCTCCTCTGAAACCACTGAAGCAAATTTAACCAAACTTTACAGGAATTTTGTATGGAAGGTCCTTAACAAAGATTGCTCATTTCGTTCCGATCCGACAAAAAACATAGCCGCCAGCACGGAACATGGTTTAACATTGGAACCTATGGGAAAATCAATTTTTCATCTTCTGCTCTGCAACAGTTGAAGCAAATTCAAACAAACTTTACAGGAATGATGTACTAAAGGTCTTTAACAAAGACCGATCCGATGTTAAACATGGCCGCCAGCGCGGAACATGGTTTAACATTAGACCCTATGGGAATAACACATTTTCATCTTTTCCTCCGAAACAACTGAAGCAAATTCAACCAAACTTTACAGGAATGATGTATGGAAGGTCCTTTACAAAGATTGTTCACTTCGTTCCAATCTGATAAAAAAAACATGGTCGCCAGCACGGAACTTAGGTTAAACACTGGACCCTATGGGAAAAATCACATTTTCATCTTCTGCTCTGAAACGGCTGGAGCAAATTCAACCAAACTTTACAGGAATTTTGTACTAAAGGTCCTTAACAAAGATTGCTCATTTCGTTCCGATCCGACAAAACATGGCTGCCAGCATGGAACATGATTAACATTGGACCCTATGGGAAAATCACATTTTCATCTTCTCCTCTGAAATGACAAAAGCAAATTCAACCAAACTTTACAGGAATGATGTATGGAAGGTCCTATACAAAGATTGCTCATTTCGTTCCGATCCGATAAAAAACATGGAACATAGGTTTAACATTGGACCCTATGGGAAAAGTCACATTTTAATCTTCTCCTCTGGTACCGCTGGAGCAAATTCAACCAAACTTTACAGGAATGATGTACAGTAGGTGCTTTACAAAATTTACCCATATCATTTGGATCTGACAAAAACATGGCCTTCAGTGCAGAACATAGTTTAACGTCGTAGCCCGGTATGTGAAAACCATACTTTTCATTGTCTCCTCTTAAACTAAACAAATTTAACTAAACTGTATTGGAATGATGTATTGAAGGTCATTTGCAAAGATTACTCATTTCAAGAGGATCAGACAAAAAAACACTTGTGCCAATGGAAAAAATAACTTAACATTAGACCTCATTGGTAAAATACATCTTTTTTGGTCATGCATGGCATAGTTGGTCATGCATGGCATAGAAGCATTTTGTCAGGTGAACGATACAGGCTCAGTCTCTGAGCCTCTAGTTTGCAATAGTTACATCGTTATAAAAGTAACCCTTTCTAAAGTTTAGAATGTGTTAAAATCACACTTGTACACTGTATCGAGTTCTGCAAGATGGTAATTTCTTCAACTTATATCCCATTAGGAACGAAATTTGGATCAAGTTATGATAATGATTATATGAAAAAAATGCAAATATGTTTTTTTTTTAAGACTGAGAATAAAATATATAAAGCAATGGGCTCGCAAGAGCCTGTATCGCTCACCTGGGCAATTGCTGACATAGATAGATGAATGGCATTTCCAATAAGGTCCAGAGTTTAAGCTGTGTTCACTGCTAGAGGCAACCTTGGGTTGAAATTTTGAATTTAGCAGAATGTATTTTTTTCTAAAATTTTACTTTTTTTTTTTGGTTTCAATGACAACAGAAAGCACCATCATCCATTATAACCCATATCAGAACCCATTCAAAAACAATTGGGCAGGGGTTCCCCTTATATAATACATATTGCTGAAATTAAATACATTTTGAACCCCCTTTAAAAAAAAATTGGGCAGAGGTTGCCCTCATAATTTTGTTTTTACATATTGCTGAAATTGTATTTAAAATATGTAGCGGGATACTTTTTTCTAAAATTTCAGTTTTCTTGTCTGGTTTCCATGGCAACTAAGAGCTCCTCCATCCATTACAACCTATATCAGACCACAATTCAAAAAAAAATTGGGAAGGGGTTCCCCTTATATTCAAAGTAATACATATTGCTGAAATCAAAGCATTCAGAGACACCTTAAAAAAGAAAAGTGGTAAAAATGTCCCCATAAATTGCTTTACTTATGATATGTTTGATTAGAAAATGAATTTTGTAACCTCCCTTCATTTAATTATTTCCTTTTTTAAAATTTTCACTTTTCATTATATCTATCTTTAAATTATAGACACTTCCTGAAAGTGTGTTGATGTACATAATTAGAACTATTTGATATTTATAGTACAAGTTCTAGTAATAAAAAGAATATTTCTATCTGAACAATAAAACTTGTGTAGCTATTTTTGTTATTAAATCATTTTAGGCTTGAATGTGTTTCATTTTTAACCATAGGTGTACCCTACTGGTCGCCACCTTGCACTGTAAGGACATAAGGAGCTTTTTTGGACAGGACCATCTAACCACAATTTTGACAAAGTTTGGCTCTATAATTGCACTTGACTAGTAGTTTCTGAGCAGAGCTTTGAATTTATTTTTCATAGTGTCCAATTTAAACTATATTCCCCGCTCTTTATTGAGGTATGGACCTGTCGGATAAATTTTTTGAAAGGGATCATCTAAGGACCATTGTTTCTAAGTTTGGTTCTAATTGGACTGGTATTTTCTGAGAAGAAGATATTTCAATGTGTTTCCCACAGCCTCCAATGTTAAAAATATGTTCCCCGCTGGCGGCCACCTTGGATGATGTACGTACCTGCCGGATACCTTGTAAGGAAGGGACCATCTAGGGACCATTGTGACTAAGTTTGATTCTAATTGGACTATTAATTTCTGAGACGATCTTTGAATGTGTTTCCCATAGGATCCAATGTTAAAACTATGTTCCCCGCTGGCGGCCATCTTGGATGAGGTACAGAACTGTAGGATACACAAATGTACATTTTCTGGAAGGGATCATCTAAGGACCATTGTGACTAAGTTTGGTTCTAATTGGACTAGTAGTTTCTGAGAAGATCTTTGAATGTGTTTCCCATAGGATCCAATGTTAAAACTATGTTCCCCGCTGGCGGCCATCTTGGATGAGGTACAGAACTGTAGGATACCTTTTCTGGAAGGGACCATCTAAGGACCATTGTGACTAATTCGGTTCTAATTGGACTAGTGATTTCTGAGAAGAAGATCTTTGAATGAGTTTTCCAAAAGGGTCCAATGTTTAAACTATGTTCCCCGCTGACGGCCATCTTGGATTAGGTACGGACCTGTCGGATACCATTTTCGAAAGGGACCATCTAAGGACCATTGTGACTAAGTTTGGTTGTAATTAGACTAGCAGTTTCTGAGAAGATATTTGAATGTTTTTCCTTCATATGGTCCAATGTTAAAACTATGTCCCCCAATGGCGGCCATCTTGAATGAGGCACGGACCTGCCGGATACCTTTTTGGAAGGGTCCATCTAAGGACCATTGTGACTAAGTTTGGTTCTTGTTGAAATAGTGGTTTCTGAGAAGAAGATATTTGAATGTGTTTTCCCTTAAGGTTCAATATTAAAACTATGTTGCCCGCTGGCGGCCATCTTGGATGAGGTACGAATCTGACGGATACAATTTTTAAAGGGGACCACCCAAGGACAATTGTGACCAAATTTGGTTACAATTTGACCAGTGGTTTCAGAGAATAAGATCTTTGAATGAAAAGTTTACGACGGGCGACAGACGCCAAGTAATGGCAAAAGCTCAACCTGGCATAGCCAGGTGAGCTAAAAATGAAAATGGTGGAAAACAGTGTTAGTTATATTTCATTATTTAAATCGGAATCATCTATATCAAATATTATGAAAATGAGATTGATTTGTGTTAAGTTTTACCTAGACAGTTTCTGAGCATTAGCACCAAAAGTGACACAAAATATATATGAATCGTGTTACTAAATTGTACAAATACTTACTTGAAACAAAACGCTGACGAAAAAGGCTATTTGAAAAATTGAAAACAGTATGATGAATGATACAAATGCCCATTTGTCAGCTTGTTTACCGACATCCATATCAGAAATATTAACAACAATGGCGTGCCATACACAAACAAGATATAGAAACGTCATGCTGCCAAGAATATATCGGTCCTGAAACAAATAAAAAAATCTTCGAAGAATAGAGAATAGCAAAGACGAGCAAATTTACGCAATCATTCCATTTTCTTTTTACCAACACACTATCCTGAATTTCCTAAAAATGGTTGCCGGCATAGTTCCTTTTCTATCCCTCCATAAGTTGTCTGGAAATGTGTTTAATACAAAAATGTTTAGTTGTTTTCGGCACAATATTAATTAAATGATTAAGTAACAAAATTTCTTCTCTTCTCTATGTATTTGCAGTGCAAAAAATGAAGCCAGTATAGCTAGTTGGCTCGCCATTTCTTAGAGCCAGAAATTCGAAGTTAATAAAGAAAAATATGACAGACGGCTTTTTAATAACAAATACAATTAGTAAACTTATACTTTATGCATGTGCCTTTCAGGGGACCATTAAAATACGATTCAAATTTCATGATAAATACATGTGATAACGCATTAGTAAGTTACAGTAATGACCAAGGAAAAATGAAATTTTTTTTACATACATGTTGGTTTCTCACGTACTTGCTTTTCATATAAATAATTTAGTATTAAACGCACTACAAATTATATGAGATCTGCACAGGAATTAGATCTGAACGTAATTTCCTCTTAAAAGAATATCAAATTTTAATATTTGATACAGGAGTTTGTCTTTTAATGCAGTGTCGAGTTGGTAAAAAAATTCCCCGTGTTAGAGATGTATGCTCTTTATTTTTCTTAGATGTGGTGTACTTGTACATGAGATAATATCTATGTGTACACCTTGTCCAATTACTATCATCTAAAGTTATATAAATTCTAAAACCTAAGGTTTAACTCCCTCGTTCGTAGTTTTGTCCTTGTTCAATTTAATACTATGATCTAAATTTATGTAAATTCTAAAACCTAAGTCCTTCCATCGTAGTTTTGTCCTTTGCCATATTTGATATTACTGATTATTCGGATTTCGTTTGGTTTTGTGCGTTTTAAACATTTTTTTTGAAATTATGGATTTCCTGTGTTTGTGTTCTAGTGCTGCTGATGCGAAATTGATTTCTGAAATGGCCATACAGCCCATTAAAATTATTGCAGTTGGAGGAAAAATATGTGTTATGGTCTAATGTTTATTTACTCAATTTTCTTTCTTAAAATATTTAAAACAGGAGTTTGTCTTTAAATGCAGTGTGAAGTTGGTGGAACAATTCCACGTGTTAGAGATGTATGCTCTTTATTTTTCTTAGATGTGGTGTACTTGTACACGAGATAATATCTCACGTGTACACTTTGTCCAATTACTATTATCTAAATTTATGTAATTCTAAAACATAAGGTTTAATTCCCTCCCCCGTAGTTTTGTCCTTAGCTTTATTTTATATTCCTGATTATTCTGATTTCGTTTGGTTTTATGCATTTTAAACACTTTCTGGAATTATGGATTTCCTATGTTTGGGTTCTAGTGCTGCTAATGAGAAATGAATTTCCGAAATGGCCATACAGCTCATTAAAATTATTGCAATTGGAGCTAACATATGCGTTATGGTCTCATGTTCATTTACTCCATATCCTTTCGTAAAATATCAAATAAAGATAAAAAGAAAACGTACATACGCCCATATTCCTTCCTCTTTCACAATAGTTTCATAAAATTACATATATTTTTTGGTAAAAAAATACAAAGTGTCATTTTCCTATAAAGTTAACAAAGCATGTTCGAAAAACTTTTCATGACCATAAGTACGTGATTTCACTGGTACGCTTGTTTTTTAAAGTTGCTTAAAACTTCTCGGTAATGTAAATGACTGTTTCTGGATATATCGGATGAGGTACACCCAAGATGTTTTCTTTTCAGTCACTAAGCGCGATAATTAGAAAAAGGTATAAATAAACTCTTACCAACTGTGTTAGATAAGAAATCTTTGGTATAGTTTGATTGGCAACAAATTTGAATGCAACTCCTGTCAACACTAACGTGAACGACAACTGAAGGCGATTCTGAGGCTTATCCCTGTCCACCGAAAATGTTGCAATCGATAGGGAACTTATAAGTGTCTGTAAAGTAAATAAAAACATATTAATTTGAAATGAATTTGATAATTTCTTTGGTGATAGAACCAGGTGCAGCTAAAAAGAAACTGGTTATAGTTCTTACGTGGTTACTTGAGCCAATACATGTTCATCAATCGAAACTCATTAAGGTAAGGACGGCCCACAAAAGTTGATTTCTCTGACATCGTCTATTTTTGACAATATGAACAGCCCTTTAAAACATTTTAACATCATAATTGGATAATATTACAATGGAAATTGATTTTAGATGCAAACATGCAAACAAGATAAACAGAACATATAAAAACTATGATTTGCTGAAAAGAATAACAACTTTATCTTTTTCTAACTGTAGTTCACTACTCTAAGACATCTTCTATTCATCCAGGAAAAGCATTTTATATTTATAAAACATGGTAGTACTTATGATACTGATTTATTTTAAAAATTGTGCTCATGTGCTTACCATAATTAGTAAAACATTCCATATAAAAAATCCAGCTCGTCGTCTTGCACAACAAGAAATAATAAGTCCTGGATGTTTATATTTTGTATTTGCATATTCTTTTGTTGTTATTTTGGGTAAAAATTCTACGAAATCAAACAGGTGCCATTCTTGTTGTTTGGCAAATGTTTCTGTGTGAACACTAGATATTTCTTTTACTTCTTCGAACAGTTCTATGTCGGCTTCAGAATGTTCTGTGCTTATCAAAACAGACAAATCCTGAAAATGGAACATATATTTTTCACAATTAAGTTTTTTATTTCATACTCAATAAAAGAATTAGAGACGTCCAACAAATTAAAGTGCAGATTGAAAACTTGAGAAAACATGAATATGTGTCTTACGGAGACAATGCCCCGCCTCACAACTGTTTTGATCTGCACTGATGAGACATAAGTTGCCGAAATGCGCATATGCAGAAAATAAATTAACAGTAACTTCGGTGTTTTGTTTCTTAAACAATGGTAAATTTCGTGATCAGTAAGGCATGAAGTTGGTTGCATGGATTATTTTTATTATGAGTTTTGTTTAATTATACCTAATAGGTAATTAATAAAGTTCAATGATAATAGCATACATCCTTCACAGAAAAGAAACTTAAACCAATGGATAAAACTCATTCCATTCCCCATTTTGCCATGATCATTGAAGAATGATATAATAGAAAAAAGAAGGGAAACGGGGAATGTGTCAAAGAGACAACGACCCAAAGGGGAGTAATAACAACTCAAAGCCACCATAAGATCTTTAATGAACGATGAGAAACCCCACACCCAACGGCTGGTCGGAGTCGGCCCCTGAACAAAGAGCAATCAAGTCCAGCGAAATAAACATCATCCTAGACTCCTATAGACATAAAGTAAACTAACTAGGAAAAGGACAAGACACACAAAGGCTTAATAAATTCCTGACTTAGGACAGGCGCAAACCTGCTGCGGCGGGGTTAAACTAGTTTTATTGGATCCAAACCTTCCCACTACAGCCAATGTGATAAATCAAAAAACAATCGTAACAACAGTAAAATTCAGTTGGCAACAGGACTGAGTCAAATGTGAAAAATGAAACTGAAAGAACTAAATATACGGACAAAAAACATGAAATCACAAGAGACTACTAACAGTTAACTGACATGCCAGCTCCAGACCCATCACCAACTGACAAAGTAAGTTATGTACCCTCAGTATACAGCTTCCACCAAGATCCCTTCCTGTGAGGAGTTTAGAATAATGATTTCATGTATATACAGGAATAATAGCATACATCCTTCAAAGAAACAAGAGGCTCTCAAGAGCCTGTATCGCTCACCTGGGTCATGCTGACACAACAAGTCAAAATAATCACAACGTTTAAGGTTCTCATTTTCAAATTTGTTTATTGACTGTTTAAGGGTCTCATTTTGAAGTTTGCTGATGTTATATGATCCAAAATTAAACTATGTTCCCCACTGGCAGCTATTTTTGATGGGGCGAAGACCAACTGTCACCTTTCTTGAAGAAGACCATGTAAGGATAATTGTGCCTCACTTTGGTTCCGATTGGCATAGTATTTTCAGTGGAGATCTTTAAACGATTTCCCATGGGGTGCAAGGTTATACAATGTTCCCCGCTGACTGCCATCTTGGATGCTATGCGGACATGCCAGACACATTTTATGAAGGGGACCAAGTAAGGACCATTGTGACTAAGTGTGATTCCAACTGGCCATGTACTTTCAGAGGAGAAAATCTATGAATATGTTTCTATATAGGGTCCAATGTTAAAAACACGTTCCCTCCTGCAGCCATCTAGGATATAATATGGACTTGCTGAACACATCTTTAAAAGGGGCCACCTAAGGACCATTGTGACTAAGTTTGGTTCCAATTGGCCCAGTATTTTCAGAGGAGAAGATTTTTGCAATTTGTCCAATTTTGGACAAAGTTCCCCGCTGGCGGACATCTTGGATGACGTGCAGACTTGCCGGACAAAATTTTTAAAGGGGACCACCGAAGGACTATTGTGACCAAGTTTGGTTCTAATTGGCGCAGTGGTTTCAGAGAAGATCTTTTAATGTTTTCCTATAGGGTCCAATGTTAAACCGCGTTCCTGCTGGCGGCCATCTTTGATATGATACGGACTTGCCAGACATTCTTTTAAAAAGGGGCCACCTAAGGACCATTGTGTCGAAGTTTGGTTTCAATTGGTCCAGCGGTTTTAGAGAAGATGTTTGAATGAAAAGTTTTTGATAGATCACTGACACAGTGATGGCAAGGCATAGCCATGCAGGTCAGTTATAAAGTTATACAGGCAATGAAGTTAAAATGCTACTTCTATACTTATCTGGGAGAGATGTTTGCAAGGTGGGCAAACAAAAATTACCAAGGCATAGCCATGCAGGTCAGTTAGAAAGTTAAGCAGACATTGAAGGTAACAAGCTACTTCAGTATTTATCTGGGAATGATATTTCCATGGTGGACAAACATTGACTGCATGGGACTTACAACAAGTATTAATATACAATTATTATTTATTTGTGAAATAAGTATAGTTTATGAAAGTATTTTTGCAAAAAAATGTAAAAATTTGTACAAAAAACACTTTTTTGCTCTTGATTATGTAACAAATAATTATTTTCAATGAAGAGATAGCAGCGAATTTCTCTAAAACTTAAAAGAGAAAAGTAAATTAAAGAAGATTTGAAAACAGATTTTAAAGGGAAATAACCCATAACCATATGGCATTGATTTTTTTTTTTTTTTTTTTTTTTTTTTTGTGAAAAAGAGTCAATAACTACAACACAGTCAGTTGGATTTTCTTCAAAATTTCAGAATATGTAGATCTTGAAATGCTGAACATTTTTGCAATTTGCACTTCACCTCTATCTGTTACAGTTTTTTAAATAAAAAATAAAAAAGGTTTAAATTTTGAAAACTTTACGGAAAAAGGGCTGTAACTCCGAGACGGGTTTTCCGACTTTCTTCAAAATTGCAGGGTAGATAGATCTCATCATTTTGAACAATTTTACCCATGTCAGATTTTTTATATCTGCATCGGTTTTTGAGTTATTGGCTAAAAACTGCAATTTACCCCTAGGTTCTATTTTTAGCACAGGCGGCCATGTTTTTCATCGGATCATAATAAAATTAGGATCGTTTGTACAGGACATGTCATAGATGATTACTATAAAGTTTCAAACCAATCCCTCCAGTAGTTTCAGAGGAGAAGATTTTTTAAAGTGAGCTAACGACGGACGGACGGACGGACGACGGACGGACGACGGACGCCAAGTGATGGCAAAAGCTCACCCTGGCATAGCCAGGTGAGCTAAAAACTTCAACTTGAGAATAAAGCTCATACTACCCCCTTTTTACCATGCTCATTATAGCATGAAGTTGGTAGCATAGATAAATTTTAGTATTATTTTCCTTTAATTAGACAGAATGTGTATTTATGTAAAGTTTAATGATAAAAGCATACATCCTTCACAGCAAAAAAAAACTTCAACCTTTTGGTAAACCTCATACTATCACGCTTTTTTCCCCGTGATCAATAAAGCATGAAGTTGGTTGCATGGGTAAAATTTATTATGATTTTTTGTTGAATTAGATCCATGTTTGCTTTTGTATAAAGTTTAATGATAATAGCAAAAAATTAACCTGTGGGTAAACCTCGTACTATCATGCTTTTTCCCGAAATCAGTGAAGCATGAAGTTGGTTGCATGGGTAAAATCGCTAATGTGTGTTTATATAAAGTTTCACAATAATAGCATACATCCTTCACAAAAAACATTTAACATGTGGGTAACCCTAACTTGGTACGGACGGACGGACAGACCCGAACACTATATACCCCCTACTTTCGCAGGCAGGGCATAAAAACGTGTCATTAATTACAGTGTTTCAAGTGAAAGCTTATACCAAATTTCTTGCTTACAGTTAAAACTTTTTTACAAATTGACAGAAAAATAGGTCCATTGAAATTGATCAATAGCTATTGTATCCTAATGAATAGAGACTGGATAATTACAAGTCACACATTGATAAGTCCTACTTTTCACATCTTCTTAGACATTGTTTATAAATTTACAATAGTGATTAGTTCAATGGACTTATTTTTCTGTCAATTTGTAAAAAAGATTTAGCTGCTAGCAAGAAATTTGGTATAAGCACTATAAATAGAATGGATTTGTTCTTTGTCATCGAATTTGTGAGTCTGGAAAATGAGTATATCGTGATTAACATGGATCCGACACAATTCATACCATTTTAATGCATATATTTAATGAGACGAACCAAGCCCCTCCCCAGAATATTTAATATATAATCTTAGCGTGTTAAATTGAACTTATGGAAATTTTTCTGTATCGGATATTTTTTTTCAACTGGATACCAAATATTAGTCAATATATAACTTATAGTTCAGATATCCCCAATGAGGGAACCCGTTCCTGAATTCATTAAATGTTTCTACTCTTCATCGACAATAGATTTGGGTACCTACATAAAAAAGGTTACAGTAACATCATTGTTAGAACAAAACCTCATTGTGTTTTTCTCAATTTTTGCTTTGAAACCAACTAGAAGTTAGATGTTAAACAGCTAGTATACGTAAAAAATATCACACAGAATTAATAAACGAGCATTGTATTCTACAAAATTACTTGATTTGACATATTAATAAAACACACACCAAGTTTTCATGAAAAATGAAATGATATCGAGTACATGCACATGGGACACAGTATCTACAAATACATAGTAGAAGTTATCAATGGAAAAAAATTGTATCATGTGTACTTGTTTAATGTCAATTATAGCACAGCTTAGTATGTACAATGCGTTACCTGAATATCGAAAGGGAATAACAATAATTCGAGGTTTTCTGCAAAAGTCCCTTTTATTCTTTGTTTGTCAAGAACGAAAGCTTCTCCATTATCTTTCTGTAGGACTTTCCAATGATCGTGTCTTGTCTCGCTGAGCACGTTTTGTACCTTTATTTTTGCATCCCAGTAACTTTTCCAGTCAATATCTGTTCCCTATAAAGCATAGAATGGAGTGAATAGCAAATAATACAACGTGGAAGTAGATATTCAAATAGCAAAATCGCTTAGGCCAGAATGAATAAGTTTGTTGTCAAAATTTTTGAAAGGAGTATGAGCTTCATTTTTCAGAAGTATTCTAAATCCTTGGGTTTATCCATTCAAACAAGGTTAATTCTTTTGCGCATGGATAATAATTTCTTTGTCATAGGTCACTTTTAAATGCATAAAATATACACAATATACACAATTTCATAAACTTCTTATTATATTTTAACATATTTTGAAGGCATATAAGCAGCTAATGGAAAAATGAACGAAAATTCTAGAGAGAACCGTTTCTCGCTGAAATTTTGACTTCTTATATATCTATGGATTTTCAAATTTTTATTTTGCTCATAACGTTCTATTAGCAAACCTCTACAAAACAAAAGGTCCAATAACACTTTGATTTTCGGGCAATGCTAGATTTGTTGTTTTTTTGTTCTGGTTATAACCGATAAAATTTGCGACTAAAAAAATACGAGCCACATTAGTAGACATTGGCTCTCGGATAAACTAAAGTAAAATTATAATTTTCTAAACTGTATTATCGACCCAATACGATTTAACAGTTTATTAGATATTCAAATAAATGTGGTAGTAATGCAATCTCCGAAACAGAGGTGCATAGCTCTTCCTACGTCAGATATCACCTCTGCCACACCGTGTCCTCCATATTGGATTTACCATGCCCTTTTCACAGTGACGTCGTATACATCCTGACGTATTTCACACTGTGACGTCATGAAAATCGGCCATTTTGTGAGGAATCTCTCCTTCCGGTGTGGCAAAGGTGATAATCTGACGTAGGAAGAGCTATGCAACTCTGTTTCGGAGATTGGTAGTAATGTTGATCAGTTTTTTTTTACGGATCACGATGCCACTTCCGTTTCAATTGCCATTCCAAATAATAAGGACAGAAATATTCAATAGATTATCAGAGTAATTTCACTGAATCAGATGCAGAAATATGAAGATTTCATTGGGAAAACTTCATAAACTTCATATATTCTACGAAAACTGTGTACCAATACACCAAACCAAACGATAATCCTGTAGTCATTTGAAAACGAATAGAAATGGGGTCAGGGTTAGCTTACATTTTCCGGAAAACGAAACGATAAATCACGAATCATGTTCCTGAAATATTTCTTATAAATGTCAAAGACTTGGTTGATAATTTTTTGTTAAATTATGGTCGGTTAGCCCTGAATTTTGTACCTGTGTTAGGTTATTTCTTCAAACTGTGATCAAATATTTTCGAACAACATCTAAGGAGGGCTCTAGTACATGTACTTCAATATAAATGAAATTTAACATATACCACACTTTTATTATTTCTGACTTATAAGCAACCGAACATGGCTGTTTTAGACAATAGAATTTTGTGTCCATTAAATAGGAAAAAAAAGGGAAACGGGGAATGTGTCAAAGAGACAACGACCCAAAGGGGAGTATAACAACTCAAAGCCACCATAAGATCTTCAATGAACGATGAGGAAACCCCACACCCAACGGCAGGTCGGAGTTGGCCCCAAATAAAGAGTAATCAAGTTCAGCGAAATAGACTCCCATAGACATAAAGTGAACTAACTAGAAAACAGACAAGACACACAAGACTATAAGTGTTGTAAGGATTAGGGTGTTGGGAAAGGCATAAAGAAAGATGTCTAGAAAACTGAACCCGAACACTGTGGTGTAAATGTGGGGAATAATAGATAAATTAAGCCTTTTTACAATGTTTGTAAAGAAGGAACTACTAGAAGGACACCGTCGAGAACATTTAAGTGACTGAATATTTCATCTCAAAATCAGTATGAAAATGGATAAAGTGATTTGTTACGACAGTATATTACAGATGACCTGAGAAAATTAAATGCATTCGCAAAATTGGTATGGTGAAGGATATTAACTCACAAGAAAGTGGCCAAACCAAGCCATCTCACTTGCAGTCGTAAATAGTAATGGTGACTTAGGTCAAATCTATTTCAGAGAAAAATCATGACTTGAACTGTTTCTCTTGTTCAATACCCAAAATCTGAACAACTAAAACCTGTTTCTCACAAACCAAAATAAAATTACCGAAACATTACTTCCTGTCTTACATAGGACGTTATAGAAAACTGAACTTTAGGACAAGCCTTGGGGGGTTAAAATCTATAATGTTTTTTAAGTATACTGTTGGTAGTATTTGTAATCATGTACAAATTATTTTCAATTGTTTGTTCAGTCAAAGTTAATGTTACGATAAAATTACCATTATTGTTCCTGTTTTGGGAATTATTCTCAAATTAATAATTCTTATATAATTTGCATATTAGGAAATACGCTGACATGATTTTACTTCCGGTTGCAATTTCTAGAGTCATTTATTTTTCGATAGACGATGTTGACCGAACTACATTTAAGTTCACCTTATAAATTCATACGCCAAGACAATCAAATAGAACAAAAACGCATGTTAAAAATATAAGAATTTAAATACTTATCATCAAATAAAAGAATTATAAGGATTAAACACCAATTCATATAATAAACATCGATGTATATTACCGGTTTTACCGGTACTACAGGACAGGGATGGGGTAATTGTAATGTGTAATTGTAATTAATTGTAATTAATTACAAATTTTGGTGTAATTGGAAGTAATGTGTAATTGACAAAAATTTGAATTACATGTAATTGTAATTTAATTAATTACTTACCAAAAAAGGGTTGTAATTTCAATTACTTTTTCAATTACATTCAATTACATATACATGCTAAAAGAGAGTGGATGGCTACCTCCTATTCAAGAAAGTTCAGATAGTTTCTTTACACAAAATATTATTATGAGTCTATGACTTGATATTTTTAATATACAAGAATAGGCATTTTTCTCTCTTGTTTTCAAATGTGGACATTGTGCAAATTACTGTTTCCTCTGATGCATTTTTTTTCAGTTTTTATATGTTTTAATAGAGCAACTCTTGATATCAAATTAATTGAAATATAAATTAAATTTAAAATTATTGTTGTATAAACAGTTAAAAATATGTTTCTTGAATTTTATTATAAATGCCTATAGCAATATGGTTTCTAATCAGTTGTTTGTCATATTTACTTTTGTGTCAGTGATAAACAAGACTTGATTAGTGTCTAATTTGACATGATTAGTGCCTTTAGGCATTATAATCAACCTTTTAAATACATGTACAAAGTCTCAAATTTTAATGATTTTTAACATATTTTATATAAACTATTTATTATCTGTCATCAATGTACCCATGAAACAGTATTATTTTGTTAAAATAGTATTATACTCAAAATAAAAAAAAATCTTTGACATAAAAATTATTTCAAATTTCAATTTATTTTATTCTTCTTAATATGTCATTTTGATATACAGGTAAATATAAAATACAAATCAGAAACAAACTTTAATTGTTAAAACAACACAGCCCACTATGTTTATTTTTGCCTATAATTAAAAGTGGGCAAACCAGGATGACACCTTTCTAATTAAATGAATATTCTGTTGATGTGTTTAAAATGTCTGCTGAGCTTTCATAATTTTTTACTCGCACATTCAAGTAATAGTTATACATGAAAGTTAGATACATGCCAGCTGCCTGCAAATTAAGGGAATTCAACATAACTCCAAATATTACCAAGTTCACTTGCCAGTCAGTTACTAACCACCCCACAGTAGAGAGAATCGATATACTTTTGAGTCTGATATGTTTAGGCTAGAGGACAATACATTTGAACATTTGATGTAGATAAAGTTTATCAGTAATCACAATCACTGTGAATGGTCAATTTTTTGGTAGTTTATTAATTTTGCAATAATAGGTATAAAATGCTTTCCTTCATGGCTCTTAAGAGTCCTTTTTATTTGATAGCATGATAAATAACTTTTGAAAATAAATAAAAAAAACAAAATCTTGGCTTCAAATGTAATTTGTAATTTAATTAATTACATTTGCAAAGTAATTGTAATTTAATTAATTACATTCCAAAATCCTTGTAATTGTAATTTAATTGAGCATTTTGGGAAAGTAATTGTAATTTAATTAATTACTATTCAATGTAATTGACCCCATCCCTGCTACAGGAAAAGTTTCGTCAAGTGATCACTGCAAGATGAAACTTGTATCCCTTAAGAAATTAAGGGATATGGAGTAAGTGTACATGAGACAAAATCTCCACAAATACATGATAAAACAAAGGAATGGTACAATGCTTTTATTGTTGTTCTTCATCTTGAATTCACTTTGAGGCGTCAACGATGAGCTTTACTCATACCTGATAGTAAGTTCAAGGTGGCACCTAGCACCGGTTTGAGTGGAATTCATTGCTAATTGTCGAGCAACGCTACATTCATGCTCTAATTATCAATGAATGAGGATAATCAAGAAATCATACATTAACTGGAAAAGTGTTCTAACAATCGCTGTCATCCGTTCTATTCTCCACGATTCACATGTCATTTATCAAAAAAACGATATTCATTTTCACCCTCTCAAACACTAATTTTCTATCATTTAAAGTGATTTCACACTATTTTTATCAGATTTCGAGATAATTAATAGCTGTCAGTTTATGATAACACGAAAAACAAACCTAGAAATATCATATTATTACCATAATTGGAGCTAAAATTGATTTGTATTTTAAGATAAATAATTATTAATCATAGTTAGGTGTACTACATGACAGCTTAAATGGCATTTTTTTTTTTGAATTTCAGCACAAGAGTTCATTTTCTGCGTACAAACGTTCAACTTTCGTGCTTCGGGTACACTTCATATGAAATTGCATAAATAAAACAGATTCTTTCATTCCTTAATATGTTGTTAAAGCCTGATTTATGACTATATCATTCAAACAGTATCATTGCAGTGAAAAGATGAAGCCTGTCGTCTATGGAATCTTTCGTCACTTATGAATATTGCTAATCATTCAGTATTTAGTTTGAAAAAAAAGTGATCATTTCATCTTCTCAACTTTTCTGTTATCGCGCTGTCTGTCAATTTTCTTCAATTCAATGTTGATAAAACAATAATATCACAGCTTAAAATTTCTGTATTAACATTATTAATCCTTCTTCCGCTTCATATTGAGAAAATAATGATATTACATTTTAGTATTTCTCTATTTACGTCATAAATTCGTCTTCAGATTTCTCTGGGGAAATATATGGAAATTACAATAATAAATGAAGGGATATTGAGTAATTGTACATGAGACAAGTCTCTACAACTACATCTGAACACAAAGCTCTGAAATAACACTTTTATTGTTGTTCTTCATCTTGAACTCACTATGAGGCTTTCAACAATGAACTTTGTTGTACATAGTGTTTCGATGTAGATAATCTTTCTCTTGTCGTACATAGTGTTGCTATGAAGATAATCTTTCTCTTGTCGTACATAGTGTTGCTATGAAGATAATCTTTCTCTTGTCGTACATAGTGTTGCTATGAGGATAATCTTTCTCTTGTCGTACACAGTGTTGCTATGAAGATAATCTTTCTCTTGTCGTACATAGTGTTGCTATGAAGATAATCTTTCTCTTGTCGTACATAGTGTTGCTATGAAGATAATCTTTCTCTTTTCGTACATAGTGTTGCTATGAAGATAATCTTTCTCTTGTCGTACATGGTGTTGCTATGAAGATAATCTTTCTCTTGTCGTACATAGTGTTGCTATGAAGATAATCTTTCTCTTGTCGTACATAGTGTTGCTATGAAGATAATCTTTCTCTTGTCGTATAGTTGTGCGATGAAGATAATCTTTCTCTTGTCGTACATTGTGTTGCGATTAAGATAATTTTTTACAGAATATCTTCATACAGGACAATTTCCGGGCAAATTTCAGTGGAAGCGCATTGTTAAATTCTCAGTCCACATGACAATGATTGGTTACAAAGAGTGTCAAATGATAACGATTTTATCCGATTTAAAGAAATCCACAGTTCCGTTGCAGTTGCACATATATGGACATATCCAGAATCAACTACAGAAATAAAAACAGCAATGTTCGTAGCTAAACTCATAGCAACACCTCCAAAACTTAACGAACAAAGGTGTATTTTATGTAATAACGCCATACTCGACTTAATGGTACACGCTTGTATTAGTTGTCGAAGTACATTTCTATTCCTTGACGTTTGGTGGGATCTAATTTTGGAGAACTTTCCACTTGATCTTTATGTTGAACTTAGTGAATATGATCCGAACTTATTATTCTACGTAATGTTGGGAAAGTTACCTCGTCATTTAGAAAATTATGTTACATTCATGTGATAAAATCTGCAGCAGCTTATAGCCGAAAGCTTACCTTAAGCAATTTACAATACTTCAATAGTTCCATGCAGTAACATCATCAGCAATCCTATTTTTTTATGCCTTTGGCTAAGTTCTTCTTATTAAGTAACTATATGTATACACTTTGATTAGATATGTGACAGTTATTGTTGCAAATTTTTCTAAATCTGACTGACTGTTTGTATTTCTTTTTTCTTATTTAGTTATTATTTATCTATAGAATTTGATTTATTATTCATATTGTATTGATCTGATTATCTGTACATAATATTCATTGTCATCTCTATTTAAAAGAGGAAATAAAGAAATGAATGAATGAATGCACATAGTGTTTAGATGAAGGTAATATTTATCTTGTTGCACAGTGTTTCGCTGAAGATGATATTTCTATTGTCGTACATAGTGTTTCGATGAAGATAATATATCTCTTGTTGCACAAAGTGTTTAGATGAAGATAATATTTATCTTACTGTACATAGTGTTTTGTAACAATTGAAGATAATATTACCGTGTCGTTCATAGTGTTTCGATGAAGATAATATTTCTTTTGTCGTAAATACTGTTTCGATGATGATAATATTTCTCTTGTTGTACATAGTGTTTAGATGAAAATAATATTTATCTTGTTGCACACAGTGTTTCGCTGAAGAAATATCTCTCTTTTCGTACACAGTGTTTCGATGAAGATAATATTTCTCTTGTACATAGAGTTTCGATGAAATAACATTTCTCTTGTTGTACATAGTGTTTCGATGAAGATAATATGTCTGTTGTTGTACATAGTGCTTCGATGAAAATAATATTTCTTTTGATGTACACATTGCTCGCAGAGATAATATTTTTATTGTACACTTTGACGAAGATAATGAGTATCTAGTGCATAGTGTTAACGATCATATTTACATAATGTTAAGGGAGATTAATGTTGTTTTGCGTAGTGTTGCAAGGTAATGTGCATCATTACACAGTTGCAAACTACAACTTATAAAGTACCCCGTAATAAAATGAATTTGCAATATATAGGCACACGAAGAGAGTACCATTCCTCAGAGAATAGGCTATCCATATCGAAAAAAATTATTCAAAATCCGCATCAATTTATCTTTGTATTTTGCACCGGTATGCTTCGTACTAACGACAGAGGCATAAAATTCTGATTATTTAAAAGTTTTATTTATTTTTTTTTCAATACCATAGACAAAAGCCACAAGGAGAGTGTAGGCTACCATAATAACAATTAAAGTAAAGTAAGTGTAAGCAACTGCAGTTTACAAAGCTTTTGTGTATTCTAATATGAAAGTTCATAGAAATTTCATAAATTCTAGTCTGTTTTTACGAAAGGATATGGAGTAAATGAACATGAGACCATAACATATAATGATGTAAACTCCAACTTCAATAATTTTAATGAGCTGTATGGCCATTTCGGAAAATAATTCCTCATCAGCAGCACTAGAACCAAAACAAAGTAAATCAATATTCAAAAAATGTTTAAAATGCATAAAACCAAACGAAATCCGAATAATCAGTGATATCAAATATAGCTTAAGGACAAAACTACGACGGAGGAAGTTAATCCTTCCGTTTTAGAATTTACATAAATTTACATAATAGTAATTGAACAAAGTGTACACATGAGATATTATCTCATGTACAAGTACACCATATCTAAAAAAATAAAGAGCATACATCTCTACCACGGGAATTGTTTTACCATCTCCACACTGCAATAAAAGACAAACTCCTGTATTAAATATTTTACGAAAAGACATGAAGTAAATGAACATGAGACCATAACACATAATTATATAACTCCAAATTCAATAATTTTAATGAGCAGTATGGCCATTTCGGAATTTAATTCCTCATCCTGTGTCTTTTTAGTCATCACAGAATCGGCGTTTTACATTTGGGCAAATCGGCATTACATTTGGGCAAAAAAATGTATACATTTGGGCAAATAGAAATGTTACATCTGGGTAAAAATATTTTTCTTACCCGAGTTATTCTTATGTATAAAATGTAATATTTGGGCAATATATATCATTTCATAAAATAATCTTTATTGTTGCTAGATGAAGATGCATTTGCAGTTGTTCAATTCAATATTTTTTAAACATAATTGTTACGAAAGGTATATCTATTTATAATATACTAATTTTTCTTTGTTTGTTTTGATTTTATTTTTGTTTAAACCTTCCTTGTTTGGAAACTTACGGAAGCGTATTGATGCCACATGAAGAAAAAAAAATCTCATAATTATGAGATAATATCTCATAATTATGAGATAACATCTCAAAATCATGAGATGATTGTCTCATAATTATGAGATAGCATCTCATAATTATGAGATATTATTTCATAATTATGAGATAATATCTCATAATTATGAGATAATAAGTAATATTTATGAGATAATTATCTCATAATTACGCGATAATTATCTCATAATTATGAGATTTTATCTCATAATTATGAGATACTTATTCATAATTATGAGATACTATCTCATAATTATGAGATATTATCTCAAAATTATGATATGTTATCTCATAATTATGAGATATGATTTCATTATTATTAGATAGTATCTCATAATTATGAGTTAATAAGTCATATTTATGAGATAATTATCTCATAATTATAAGATAATTATCTCAAAATTATATATGAGATATTATTATGCTTCATGTAAGAAACTGCATTAATAGTGTCTAATATACTATTTTGGCATAGTATACCTGCAGCCATGTACTATGCCTGTCACGTGACTTGGTAGGCGGAGCTACAGTATTGTCAATCAAATAGGGATGACATCTTGCTTGTAGGGATCTACTGTCATAGAAACAACCTTAATTTGGTAATATTTCTAATAAAATAAAGTGTTTACCCCCTTCATTTTACTTATCTCTTCATTTTATATCATGAAATAAAGGAATTTTTGAGATCTGCCATAAAAAGTTATTTTTAAAATTTCCATGACATTATGCAACTATTTGAAATATAGGAATTTAAACTGATAGTAAGCAAATGAAAAGAACATTTATTTATTAACTTGGAAATTGTAATTAAAAGATGAAAATTAATGACACAGTCAGCATAATAATGATAATAACATTGCGTTTAGCAATGACTATGCCAAAGTAGTGGTCAGGGTTGAATACACATAGTCTACTCCCCTTCGTGTCGTGCACTATGGTCTCAACCCTGACCACTTTTTTGGCATAGTCATTGCTAAACACAATGTTATTATCATATTATCTCATAATTATGAGATAATATCTCATAATTATGAAATAATATCTCATAATTTTGAGATACTATCTCATAATTATAAAATAATATGTCATAAGAATGAGATAAGATCTCATAATTATGAGATAATTATCTTATAATTATGATGTAATTATCTCAAAGTTATGAGATAATTATCTCATAAATATGACTTATTAACTCATAATTATGAGATACTATCTCATAATTATGAAATAATATCTCATAATTATGAGATAATATCTCATAATTATGAAATAGCATCTCATAATTATGAGATAATATCTCATAATTATGAGATAATTATCTCATGATTATGAGATAATTATCTCATAATCATGACTTATTTTCTCATAAATATGAGATATTATCTCATAATTATGAAATAATATCTCATAATTATTAGATGTTATCTCATAATTATGAGATATTAACTCATAATTATGAGATATTTTTTTTCTTCATGTGGCATCAATACGCTTCCGTAGAACCTAACCAAAGTTTACCTAGTGACAATAGGTAGGAATGTGTTTAAAGATTAAACAGCATACGGAAGACTTGATTAAACAATAATCAATTTACCATTCTTATTACAAGTATGGAAAACTCAGGTAACAAAAATATGATTTGCCCAATCGTGATATCGTCACGCTTATGATTTTGCCCCAATGTAATGCGCCTAACGATTATAGTTTACCTTTCTTAAAAACCTGCCACTTGTCAACGGTCGGTGTTTTATTGTTAAAAAAATAACAAAACAGTATAAAAATGTACATCTACCACAAAATGTTAAAAGATGCATGATTGATACGAATAATCGATTTTTACATATTATAGTATATGTTACATTAAAAACAAGATTTCTCTTGGCACTCGGGAAATTTGAAACCCTCCATAGATAAAGTGCCTTTACACCATAAGTGTTTGTTTATCTGTCTTGAATAAACTTTCTTTGAAATCTAAACCATTTGGGATGAACCAAATTTATTTCTATAATTGACTAAAACACATTTCGTCAACTTTCAATATTGTTGTTAAGGGACATTATTCTTACAAAAATATTCCACCAGAACTCATCTTCAAACTCGCGTGAGGCAACTTTTAGCTAAGTCTAGTGTATAAATATCATCAGACTCCAATGAAAAAACTATTTGCCATCCAAGGATTACAATGACATTTTGTCGATTTTCAAAATTATAAAGGGGTATAACTCATGCAAAGACTCATCTTTGTGTTTGAGGCATCCTTAAGCTTAAGGTAATGGATATATATTATTCAAATCCAATGAGAGATATTATAATTGCTATTTAAATACGAGGACATAGATCCATCTAATGAAAACATAGAATAAAATGCTGATTGGTTTGAGTGCAGTTCTAAACGCTGAATCTACTTTAATTTAACTTTAAGAAACAAAACGAAATGATCTGACAAACCATGATAAGTAACAGTTATAAAACCACCGTTGGGTGAACCTGGCACGAAGTTTTCAAATCAGTCAAACATGGCATGAGTTTTAATAACATGTACATTAAAATAAGAATCGGAACGGTGAAAAGAAAATGTTTTGCTACAGTGATGCTGCTTTTTATATGAACTGAATAACAGCACTGGTTTTGTAGGGCAGATAAATCTATTTTGAGGATGCAGAAATAAGTCGATATAACTTCGTTATAAAGGAAATTGAATCTAATATATTTGCTGTGTATGCAGCATTTACTCTGCCAATTTTAATAGTGGTACATAAATGTAATTAAAAGAAGTTTTCAGTCCAGGTCAACAAATGGTTACTATTAGGAAAAATAAATATTGAAATATTACAATGAGAAAGTTTTTCTGGGTAGTAAAATCGCGGACAAACATGATTGTCCTTTTTTTAAAATAAAGAACAACATTTATACACATTAGAACTTTTAATAAATGTCTTTTACAAAAAGAAACTTGTGTATTTTAAACGCAAATACTATTAGCAAACTGAACAAATCACAGATAGTACGTATGCATCGAGTGTCATTGAAAAGCACCTGGGAATCTTCTGGTTCTGGTTTGAGAAAATAAATCGAAATCAAAATTCGTTCGCTTTTTATGTTTAAACCTGAAGGAAATTCAAGACAGAGTATGTGTATGTGTTTTTTTTCCTGAAGGGAACTCAATAATGCAAGACATAGATTTTTTTTTCTTTTTTTTTTTTTTTTTTTTTTTTTTTTTTTTAATCACGGGATGAATATTTTCTTTATTGATGATGCTTACCACCATGAAGATTCCTATGTACCAAGATTTTAGATACAACTTTATTATGGATTATTTTTTTACTTGAGTACGACGAGATGTTTAAAAAATAATGACGAAGATGGCGCCGGTGCTGTAACTTCATTTCTTAGTTATGAAATATCCTTCATTTTAACCGGCGACGATACAATTCTTACTTGAAAAATCACTGCAATATCGATAAATATGTTCGAGCAATCTGTTTATTATTTCTCTGAAAACGAAGATAAAATATGTAAACGACTTTTTAAGAAGGTTTACTCATCAGTTTGAAAATAAATATGATTTTCAAATAAACTTGAGTTCATGTTGAAAAATTAAGTTATCTAGGCGGTAATAATGATAGGTAAATGATGAAATTTTCATATCTTTGACTAAGCAAGTTGTCATCATAAACAATGAAAGGATATGGAGTAAATACACATGAGACAATGTCCATACAAATACATGGTAGAACCAAGCGATTGAACAACGCTTTTATTGCTGTTTTTCATCTTGAAGTCATCAGAAGGACTTCAATAATGAGCTTTGTTCATACGTCATAGTACCCCTAGCACCAGTTTCAGCGTAATTCATTTCTAATTGTCGAACAACGTGAAATTCAAGTTTTTTGGACCCATAAATGCGGGATCATCAACAAACGTAAAATAATGTGGCAAAGTGCTCTGACAATCACTGTCATTAGTTGCCCGAAAAAGAACTAGTGTCCTACGCTAGAGGACAATTACAACGTATAGAGAAAACAGGGAGTTGATCAAAATTGACTGTAAGAAAACTTGTCATTGTAAAATAATGAGATGAGGCCAATATAAACAGGGGGTCAGTATGAAAGCTTATTTGGGCTTTACACAAAAATATAAAATGCCAAAATTTGAAAGTATCATAGTTTACCCGTACGAGAAATTCTCTCAAGAATAAATACACCACAACTGAAATAAATTAAGAGCATTAATTAATGTGAAAGAATAAATTGAATTTTTGATTCAGTTAATGATTTTGTTTTTCAGAATGTTCATAAAGATGCATTAAATGAAATAATAAAAATAAACAAGAGGCTCTCAAGAGCCTGTATCGCTCACCTGGACCATGGCCAATACATAACTTCAAATAAACTTATATGTTAAAGGGTCTCATTTTCAAACTATGTAAATAAACATTTATGTTATATGATCCAACTTTAATTAACTATTTTCCCTATTGCATGCCATCTTGGATAAGGGATGGATCTGCAGGACACAATTTTAAAGAAAATTAAGTGTAAATGTGCCAAAGTTTATTTCCAACTGGCCAAATGGTTTGAAAGAAGATCTTTGAATGTACTCCTATATTAAACTATGTTTCCCATTGGTAGCCAATTTGCATAAGGTGCAGACTTTTGAAGGGGACCATCAAAGATACATTGTGACTAGCCAAGTTGTTTCAGATAAAAAATTCTTTGTATGCTCTTTCCAATTAAGTTCCCCGCAGATGGCAATGTTGGATGACATTTAGGCATAAAAGTCACATTACATATATATATATTATAGTCACCACCTCATAAGCATCATTAATGCCGAGTTCTGTTCATATCCATTCATAGGTTTTCAAGGCTCATTAAAGGCTTTCTTCAATATAATTATTAACATTAAGCAGTCTATATGAAGCTGATAAACTACTTCAACATTCATGTCAGCAAAGGTTATAGTGGTTTGACACTATAATCCCCGAAAGACACAATATATTTATATAGGAAAATCATTATGACATGAAATAAGGTAAAGATTAAGAAAGTATTTTTGCAAAAAATTGTAGAAATCTGCACAAAAACACTGTTTTTGCTCTAAATTATGGAAGAAATAATTTTCTTCATGAAGTGATAGCAGGAAATTTCTCTGAAGCTTAAAAGAGAAAAGGTAACCAAAGAAGATTTGAACACAGAATTTAAAGGGAAATAACCAATTAACCATATGGCATTGGGAAAAAAAATGGTGAAAAACGGCCAATAAATCATACACAGGCCTTTGGATTTTCTTCAAAATTTCAGAGTATGTAGATCTTGATATGCTGAACATTTTTTTATTTACACTTCAACTCTATCTGTTACAGTTTTTGAAAAAAAAAATAAAATATACACAAATTTTGAAAAATTTACGGAAAAAGGGCTATAACTCTCAGACGGGTTTCCGATTTTCTTCAAAATTGCAGAGCAGATAGATCTTGGCATTCTGAACAATTTTGCCTCGTGTCAGATTTTTGATATCTGCAACGGTTTTTGAGTTATTTGCCAAAAACAGCAATTTACCCCTATGTTCTATTTTTAGTAACAGCAGCCATGTTGTTTGGTTTTCAGACTCCTCGGATATAATTTTGAAACTACATACCCTGGTGGTGATCCAGGCCAAGTTTGTTTTTAATTGGACCAGTAGTTTCAGAGGAGAAGATTTTTGAAAAAAAGTTTACGACGGACGACGGACGACGGACGCCAAGTGATGGCAAAAGCTCACCCTGGCATAGCCAGGTGAGCTAAAAAGGGGTAAATGGGCTAAACATTAGAATTCTTTTAAATAGATATAGCCAGAGGAGTCCAAAAATCTGACAGAAATACCATGTTGGAGGCCTCATGGTGATTTCAAAATGAAGAACAGCAATAAAAGCGTTGTTTCTTTGCTTTTTTACCATGTATTTGTAGAGACTTTGTCTCATGTGCATTTACTCCATATCCTTTCATTTATTATTTACCACTGGAGTTTGTCATTTTTGTAGTGTGCAGTCCGTAAAAAGAGTCTAAAATTTCAGTTATGGTGTACTTATTCATGAGAGAATTTCTCATATAGATATACTATCATTCTTTCAAATTTTGGCATCTAGTTTTATAATTTCCAAATGTAATTCTCACAACCTGTTTAAAGTGCCCACATCTCACTATTTTATAATGCCAAGTTTTCTTACAATCGACATGATGATTGCTCTGTGTTTGTCTATATGTTGTAATCGTCCACTAGCTTTAAAAAGACTCTATTGCTTTTGTCGGGCAACGGATGACAGTGATTGTAAGAGGACCTTGTCAGTTTAATCAAAAGAATCCCGCATCCATGACCAGCAAAGACATGATGTGGCGTTGTTCGACATTAAGCATAGAATTCCGCTCAAACCAGTACAGGGGGTCGTCTTGGGCTTACTATGAGGCATGAGCAAAGCTCATTGTTATACCTTTTAGTATTTTCCTAATAGAAATGCATTGAAAATAAAAATCGACAATTTGACTGTTTTATTTTCTCAAACCAAAAACGATCTGTTGACCGCTTCCGATCTGTTGACCGCTTGCCTTATTTTTATTGGTTAATTATCGTCACGCGAGTATCACATGATCTGTCGTCTGCAACACGCCGTGAATTGTATTTGGATTAAATGGAGCGTATTAAACAAAATTAAAAGTTTGCAGCTCAAAAATGGTGCATATTGATATGCAAATAAAACATATCTTAAACGCAAAAACTTATAAGGCATGAAAAGGTATAACAAAACAGTTATAGACTGAGTCCTCAAACAACAGCTGTTTAGTTTGACCCTCGGACTTAACTGCGGCTTCGTGCAACAGTTCAGTCCTCGAGTCAAACAAAACAGCTGTTGTTTTCGAACCCAGTCAATAACTGTATATTGTTGGGGGCCACATGCTGACTTCATGATGAAGAACAACAATAAAAGCTTTGTTCCTTTACTTGTTGTTAACCATGTATTTGTAGAGACTTTGTCTAATGTGCATTTACTCCATATCCTTTCATTATCAACACATGAGTGACGAATCTCCTTAACTGAATAATATGACAAAGAAATATAGTTTTGACGAAGATAATATTTCTTGTAAGGGGACGACCATTTGATTCTGAGGGGGGGCTGGCAAATTCGGTCGAGCCAGATAATTTTTTCAAAATTTTGCTGGCCAGAATATTTATTTTTCGATAACATAATAGTATCGTACCAATAAATCTAAGGTCAGATTATTTATTTTCTTGGATGTGCAGGCCAGATTATCTATTTCCAACTTTTTCAGGGACAGAATATTTATTTACAAAATCTGCCCCCCCCCCCTCAGAATCAAATGGTCGTCCCCTACTGCATATCATTTCGATGTAGATAATGTTTCTCTTTATCAAAGTGTTAATGAAGATAATATTCATCACACAGTATTTCTTCTTGATCTATATAGAGTAAACGACGACAATAATACGATATAACGGTTGTTATACGTAGTACCTCTCTTATTTTACATGTTGTTAGTGAAGGAATTTTGTTGTTTTGCACAGCGCTGACTAAATAAATAGAGCTGCAGTCTTCTCCATATTTATACAGTGGAATGGCTATGGCACACTATGAACTTTTTCTCAATATTTACAGAGGACCATCAAAACAATTCGGTTTTCCGTATGTTTGAAGTACTTGTAAAGATTTCTTTAATAATTTATTTCATTTTAAGTACGTTTAGACGGTGACGATTATTCAGCGTGGATGCAAAAAGCAACTATTATTCAGCATGGATGCAAAAAGCAACTATCTTAACACAAGTGCATATTTTCATATAAACAGACAAACTGCGCCTTTGCACATTACCAAAGCTTCGGAAAGATTAAATTTGCAATAGATTAGCACATAATTTGCAATAGATTAGCACATGAAGAAAGTTCCAATTCCCACGATAATATTTATACAATATCAAACAAAATTTTCTAAAGCGAAATCGAATCGCTTTTTTTGTACCGGTATGTTGTATCCTTAGAACAGAAGCAGCAAATGCCGATTTCGAAGTCTTTGCTTTGATACGACCTTCCGTTGAATACCACAAAGAAAGTTCGGGCAAGCGCAACAAAAATTACAGGACTGCACATTAAAGTTCTGAAATATTCTATAGATTCCAGTTTATGTCCTCACACAATTACATAATTACAGATAACCCTTCTAAGAAACCTGTCACTTGTCAACGACCAATCTTTAGGATGTTATATTGTTAAATGATAACAATACAATACAAGGAAAAAATAAAAACGTACAAAACCACCTAACACATAAAATTTTAAAAATACATAACTGATTAAACTCATCAACTTCCGACAATTAATTATTTTCTAATAAAAACATAACATTTCCAGCCACTCAGAAGAATTGAAAACTTCCATATAAAAAGTGCCTATAAACCATAGGTGTTTGTTCATCTATCTTTAATATTAAAACTTGCCTCCACATATAAAGTAAATACTGAAAAACGCATATTATTTTTCTATATTTAATTGGCTAGAGCATATTTCGTCAATTTTTTTATGTTTTTAAGGGACAAAAATATTTGTCTACTCTAAATATATTATCCAATCTAATGAATTATTAATTTGCCGGATGCTTTATCAAAAGGACATTTTGTCGATATTCAAAGTTACAAAGGAGTATAACTCCGTCAAAAAATTCGACAAAGCTTCATCATCAAACTTGTTTTAGGTCTTCTTCACCTAAAGGTACTGTATAAAAATTATTCAAATCCAACAACAAGAAATGAATTTGCTAGATGGCTTATAATATTGAGCGAACGCACGGACATAACCATAACAAAAGTTCCGCACCGCTGGAGATTACAGTCAAGCAAAATGAATAACCAAGGAACAGCAGATAAAAAAAAGAATTACTTTAATGTGAGAGCATGCGTGCATCTAATGAAAAAAAATCAAATAAAATGCTGATTTCTTTTAGTCCAGTTTTTAACACTGAATAAACTTCAATTGAATTATAAAAAACAACGAAACGCTCTGACAAACCAAGAAATGTTATAAAATTTAAATCAGGTAAAAATGGCATGAGTTTTAATAATATGTTCATTTAAAATAAAAAACTTTATTACAAAATGATAGTGGTGCTGCTTTATATATAATGTAGAACAGCACTGGTTTTGTAAAGTCTCATTTAAATCTATTTTGAGGATGCTAACCTGAAGAAATAAGTCAATATAACTTCGTGATAAAGGAAATTGATTCCAATATATTTGCAATGTATACAACATTTCCTCTGCCAATTCTATCACATTAATATAATAAAATTATTAAGTAAACGTAGCTTTCAGTTTAGGTCAACAAATGATAAATATATTGAAATAAAACTGTGAGAAAGTTCTTGGATAGACAAACTTTTTAACGTAAAGAACAACTTTTGTTACACCATAGACTTTTTAATAATTGTTTCTTGAAAACCAAGTAGTGTTTGCAAAGCTGAATATTTAAAATGCATATACCATTAGCAAATGAAACAAAAAATATAAATAAAAATAGTAATGGTGGATTACATGATACCCCGCCACGTTTCACAAAATTTCGAAGTATCAAGGGGCATAACTCCAGAACCCCTTGGACCTCTGAACCCATATTCGAACTCGACCTGAGTTTTGTGGTGAACAAGCTACATACCAAGTTTGAAGACTGTATGTTATTCCGTTCAAAAGTTATCAGTCGGAAACCTTCGGGGGACGGACGGACGGACGGACGGACACACGACTGAGGGTATCACATAATACCACGCCACTACGTGTGGCGGGGTATAAAAAGACGAGTTTTAGTAATGTATTGAATAGCACCTGAAAAGGTTCTGGTTTGAAAAAATAATTTTCATAGTTTTGTTTGAACATATATAAGGTAAATGTTATTTCACCTTTTATGCATTTAATAATTGTAAGACGGGGGCATAATGAATTCCTTAAAAGTGAACAAGAGGTGCACACATGATTCCAGACTTTGCAGAATTAGACGGATGAGTTCACCAACTATTTGAATCAGTTACATGTTACATGTACTGTTTTCCGTTGTAAAAGACACAATTTTTTTTATTCATTTTGCAAAGCTCAGTCAAACAACAAAAACATTTAGAATTAAAAAGACTCTGAAAGTTCACTTTGCTGGCTTTTAATCAAACTTAGTAGTAAGTCTTCAAGGGAAGACATGTGTCGCCTGCGTAATAACAAACTTATATTCTAAGTTCTGTCAAACAGGAAGTAGGTATGGTAGGGATCCCAAACTCTATTACACTGTAAAGGTCTTCATACTGATACTCCATATTGAATTGCAGAAGGCTTGGATACATAGTTCATAGGAAAAATGTGACAGAATTTTTTTGTCACTCCGATCGGCAAAAAATATTCTATGTCCCGTCAAACAAGAAAGGGCATGCGAGAGATCCGAAACTCTCTTAAATGGTATAGGTCCCCATACTGACACTCCATACCAAATTGCAAAAGGCTCCGATACATAGTTCCTGAGAAAAATGTGACACAAATTTTTTGTTGGCTCTGATCAGCAAAAATATTCTATGTTCTGTGAAACAGGAAGTGGGCATGCGAGAGATCTCAAATTGTATTACACGGTATAGGTTCCCATACTGATACTCCATGCAAAATTGCAGAATGCTTGGATACATGGTACCTGAGAAAAACGTGACAGAAATTTTCAAGATGCAAAAAAAATCTAAGTTCCGTCAAACAGGAATTGGGTATGTGAGAGATCCAAAACTCTCTTACATGGTATAGGCCAAACTATTGACACTCAATACCAAATTGCAAAAGGCTCCAATTCATAGTTCCTCAGAACAACGGCAGTAGAATGAACAAAGCACAAGATTACACAAATCAAAGTCCAGAGACAAGGAAAAAGCAAGAACACCAAAAGACGGAAGACCAAAGACACCACATGCCCACAAAACACACGAACATTACATATACAACACAAAAAACTAAAGCACTAACAGTGTGAACTCTCAATAAACAAGAGTGACATTAGGTGCTCCGGAAGGGTAAGCATGTCTTGCTCTGTGCACAGCACCCGTCACACTGTCAGTGGGTCAATCCAGGGTAAAGTCAAAACCGGTAATGTCAAATCCGGGTAGATGCGAATCTAGCTGAAATTGTCAGTTTTTATTTGTGACACTGACATTTCATATCTATCTATGATGTCGTGGTGACGGCCATAGAATTTCTGAAGGGATGAAAGTAACAAAGGCTGAACATATCCCTGACTCGGCAGTTTTTGTGACAGTGCTTTTGCTCTTTCCACAAAGTCACTGTATGTACTGCACGCTCTACAGTAACGAATTAATTGTGAAATATATACTCCATATGCTGGGGATGCAGGTATATTGCTGCAGAGAAAGGGAAAGTTCACAATTGGAAAGTCAAAATCATCACGTTTGTCATATAATCTAGATTTCAGACGTCCATGTTCGTCAATGTATAACAAAAGGTCAAGGTATGAAGCAGAATCGGGTGTATCGGTTGTCTCTTTAATTTCAAGTTCATTGGGGTAGATACGATGTAAATATTCTTTAAATCTTAGGTTATTAAGAGAAAGTACATCGTCTATATATCTGAAGCTGAAATTGAAAGTCTGGGCTAGTTATTTTTGTTTCTGTTGTATCAGCACTTGTAAAAACTTTGCTTCATACGAAAAAAGGAAAAGGTCAGCTAAAAGTGGCGCACAATTTGTTCCCATAGGAATCCCTATTGTCTATTGAAAAACACGGCCTCCACATTCAACAAACTGTTGTCAAAAATTCAAGCATCTTAATCACGTCATTTTCACTGTATTTCTTGTTTGACTCAGTGTGGTTCTTTACAAAATATGTTTTATCTTTTCCTATTACCAGATAGCAATACCTGCGTTCTCCGTTTTTGGTACAGAAACATTGGTGTATCAGATCGGAAATTACTGTTTTAAGTTTATTATGAGGAAGAGTTGTATAAAGGGTAGAAAAATCAAAAGTTTGAATGCTATTGCAGTATGCGAGACTGTTTGAGGAGAGCTGTTCAAGGAGATCTTTGGAATTTTTAAGAATCCACATCTGATTCAATCCGCTCGTGGAATAGGCTTTTTCGCAGTAGCTTTTTAGACCATCTCTAAATGCAGTCAGTAAAGTGGTAAAGATTTTAGATAATGGCTTAGTGGTGCATCTGGCAGATCCTGCAATGAATCTCTGTTTGTAGGGATTCTTGTGAAGCTTAGGCACCCAGTAAATATAAGGGAGATAACTGTTATTCTCATCAACTTTGATACCGAATGATGCTAATACAGAAGTGTGATTTGTGATTATCTCGTCCCTTGATAATGTAGTTGGGGAATAAGTAGGATTTCCAGATGAAGTGTCAATACCCATCTCCTTAACAAGACAGTCTAAATAGTGTTTCTTGCATACAAACACAATAATGTTAGAAGCTTTGTCTGCAGGTACTATGACGTATTTTTCCTGGAGGTTTGTTAATGTTTTAGCAACAATATGCTGGGCGTTCTAGTTTTCATAGATGTTTTCAAGCGCCGGATACGATTCATGGTTAAGGCACTCTTTTACAGCTGTCAAAATGGAGGTTAAAGCTTAGAAATAGGTTTGTGTAATTTTGATACCCAGTACAATGAGGGGACATCAGTGTCTTCATCGCGTTAGTTGAAAGCTCAAAGGAAAGCAGAACAGATTTATGTTTCTCTAAGGGCATATCCAAAAGTTTCTTGCAATATTGTAATTTTCATAATTTTTAGATATGTTGTTGAACAAATGCCGAAGATTTTAAAAAATGACAAGAAAATATTGGGTCGCCGATCTTGTTTCCACAGAAATCGACCTTAAACATTGATTATTTTTGCGTTTTTTTTAAGAAAAATTAAGTTATAGTTTTAAAATTAATTGAAAAATTATTTCTAATCTACTCGGTACCAGAGCAACAGAAAAAGAAAGTTAAGGTGTTTAAGATTTACAGAAAAATTATTAATTTGATTTAGGTAATTATGTTATATTTTTATTGCTAAATTAAAGAGTATGTAGGACGTATTACGAAAAAAGTTGCACGAAATGGTGAATTACACAGTAAAATTTACAATATTCTGAAGACTTCTCATTTTGTCGATTTTATGAAATTCTAATATTGTGTTCTTCTAATAATCAGCTACTCAAAAACAGCAAAAGCAATATAGGTCACCGAGTTAGTTTGAGAGTAAACCGTAAAAATACGGAACTTTTTACAAATCTCCCGTCGGTAACCCACAGAAAGTCCGCAAAATTAGAAGGCACAAATTACTTTTCCTCAAAAACAATGGGAATTACTTTGTGACGTTACAGTTATCAACGTCATATTCCCGGGAAACACTGCCTTCTTCTGTGTTTTCGATTATCTCCCCTGAAACTATTGGATATGCTCCTATATCTCATCCTTAGACAGAGTAGCAGCTGTGTACGTTGGATTGCCCTGGGTATTTCCATTGCCTAGATCTTTCTTCAAACAATCCTGACTGATGACATGTATAGGAGAAAATACCGAAAAAATATGTCCCAAGAGAAAACTTGAAAAACAAAAAGTAAAACAAAAATATTGCAGGATGAATGGTAGAATAAAGAAAGAAACAGAACTCAGAAGACACACTATAACGGTACTAGCCACGTGTACTTATACAAAAACCTTGGGTGTAATCAGGTGCTCTGCAAAAGGGTTTACATCATCAGCTCCATGTGTGGCATCTGTAACACTAACAATTGCAGGTAACATATTGCTTTAAAGTTTATTTTAGCATCAATATGCTCCATCAAGAGTCAACAGTGGTACAGTACATTAATTGCTATATTTGGTTTTTAAACGTGTCACGTCTGATCATGCAGTTTAATAAAAGACAATAAATGTAAGAGACTGTTTTAAAGATTAAATGTAGCACAATTTGCTCCAGAAGAGTCTACAGTACATTATTACATTGGGTTTTAACAGTCCAAATTAAACAAACAAAACATTACAATTACCGAAACTGTTACTTTATCAAGCTGTGGTTCCCGCCATCTAGACTGTATGTAAACGTCTGCTGAATAGTTTTCTTTTAGGGTGTCGATTTCACCAATCTTTAAAAATGATACTTTGATGAAGACTTGTCTCTGAAAATATTCAGTATGGTATTTAATATTTCAATGAATTTGCTGTCAATAAATTTTAATCAATATAATCAGCAATTCATTGTTAATTTTGCATTTTTTCATTCAATTTTTCACAATTTATGTGTAACTATTCGGCATTTGGCATTATTTAGGGATATATTGTATTTAAAGTTATTTAAAGACGGCAAAAAACGAACTTTTTATAAACAGATCTTTAGTCCGTTAAGATATTGTGATTAACACGAAGATTTGAAGCCACTGAACATCATGAGTGAGCAACCATTTAATTTATATGGGAGGAACTTGGAAGGATCCTGGATATTTTTTTCATGCATTCGTTGAGCCTTACTATTGTTTTCTTCACTGGAAGCAATCCTGTTTTTTCGGCCCATGCCAGAGATTTTGCTTCATATATATCATGGTTATTTCTTTTCCTGTCCTGATATAATTTTTTCCACCAAATTTCTGATCATGGAAATTTTTCATATTCCTTCGAAGCATCGCCTCCACGTTGTCCCTTGCCAGACTTTATCTCGAAAAAGACCTATATAGGAAGCAGGCATTCAGTACAGCACTGCCCCATCACACATGTAGGATGCAAAATGCATTCGAATCTTAATATGATGAACATTTGTCACTATTAAGCTTTTACAGACTACACTTGATATACAGTCATGTAAGAGATGAAAAATCAGGATATCTAGTGTTTGGTGTCTAGTTATCTCATCAATGAAATGGACCATGACAATGCTTATGCACAATGTATATCCAGTGAAGTGCCCTTTCCCTCAGGAAAAACAGTTCTTGTTAAGCTGTAAGTAACTGAATCAAATATAGTCTTTATTTTCGCGTTTAATAGCATGGTAATGTAAAACTATTGTTCTACAAGGATATATTTGAAATTTAAATGCATATGCTTTAACAACCAATGCGATGAGGAAAAGAAAATATCTATCAGAATGTCTAGTTAAATTTATAACTTACATCTAATTGTGCAATTGAAGATAATGAAAACTTGTAAAATACAAAACTGGCTTGTTTGACTTTAATTGTTGAACATGTTCTATGTTTATCAACTACCACAAATTCAATGTTTTTGTGTAATAAATAATGCACCCTTAATTCATAATACAATTTTTGAAAAAGCAACGGCTTCGATTTTTAACGCTGTTGATTGATTGGTGTCCATTTTTTTTTAATTATTTCGACGTTAACCGATGTAACTAGAAAAAAATCTATCTACAAGAGGAAATTATACACGTCATTTAAAGCAAACATTAATTTAGATATTTAGATAACTTAATTTGGCTATATAAAGGATTCAAAGGATATTTGATACGCCCAAAAAGAGTTTAAAACAACACACACTTGAAGAACATGCAACTGTCTTTCAATACAAATATTGCTTAACCGCTTAATTTACATATGGTATTTGCAATTACCACATGATTTTGTGCAAATTTTAAAACATTGACATTTAAGGAGTAAAAGTATGTGTTAATAGCTTAGTGTTTGTCTTTTACTGTAAAATCCAATAAAAAGTTAAATGTGCCTGAGCATAAAGGCTTTAAACAAATACCTCTGTCAGAACTCAGATTAGCATTCATTAACGTAATGGCTTCCTTCCATACAGTGGTTATGACAAGTACCACTAAAGAGAGATTCGATCGGTACATCAATCGCGATTTTTGTAATTGAATTTAAAAATTGATTTAGGATTCTCATTAGGAACTTAACAGATTATTCTAGACAAACATAATTAATTTTTGTTTAATATTTTCAAGATAATGGTGTGGTTATATTGGTTTTAACGTATTGTTGTATGCAATAACTCTTTAGAACCAAGGCCTAAAAGACTTGAATGAAATTAAAAATGGCACAACTTCATCATAATTGATTTGTATACTGGTATTAAGAAATTGGGAAAACGCCAGACTGACAATTTTTTTCTGCTGAGCATGCATCGCATACATTTCAGTGCGATTTTGTTCTTGAATTTATCAAAATGCCAATTATTTTTTTGTATTTGATTGATTGTCCAGGGAGCAATACAATATATCCGCTATACCAGAATCAAATCAAAAATATTGAAAGTAAAAAAAGGAGAATTGATGGGATACCAGACGTAAGAGATTTTGATTGCCATTTAAAGGGGAGAATTTATAGAAGCAGGAAATAACTAAATACCGAAGTTACTGTTGCCTCTACATGAAACCAAGTGAGTTTGTCCTTTTCGAGGAAAATTGGAAAGGGACTCTATACAGCATGGAACATCTGTCTTCAATGATTCGTGGCCAGGCTTTCTATGTTGTGATCTGGGTACACAATACAGACAAGCTATTTCCATACACACCATCTAGGTAGTTGGACTCATGGAACCGATTGAGATGCCCGTATTACTAGTATTTGTAAATGAAATGCGCATAAGAGTTTGCTTATTATGATGAAGCAAACGTTCTCATAGTTTATGCATTTATTTTTATTGAATTATATGTCTTTTTTCTTACTTTTGGGGGTTTGTCCTTTTTTATCTTTTTGTTCATTTCATCTTATTTATTTATTTATTTATTTATTTATTTATTTATTTATTTATTTATTTTTGCTGAAAAAAAACATTAAATGACAGTTTAACTCAAATTCTAGTTTTTGATGATTGCAAACAAATGGAATGTGAACTCCATTACTTTTCGCGTTAAATTTTCATGTTTAGCGTATTTCAAACATTGTCATTTTTCAAAATATATATTTGCCAAATTTACTTGCAATTCGAAAAATATTCTATAATGCATCGTCGGTATTATGCTAATTAACACAAATATAACAGTGTTATGTCAGCGCTGTTGAGATGTTGATATATCTTCGAATTGTGGTGAAATAGAATAAACGCTGTGGTTACCAAGTGTTTGAGCTGACAAACTGTGAGCAGCTCATTGTCATTTGAAAGTGAGCCATAGATAATTTGAATTGAAGCAAAGTGAGCTGTCCATTCTTTTTACAAAGTGTTTAACAATATAATTCCCAGATTCCGAGAAACGATTTGGTAACGAACCCGAAGACACGCTACAAAATTTGGTGGCAGCGGTGGGATCTGAGACGACACTTTGTTAAAAAAAATCTATATATATGTATGTTAATAAAAGCGTGTACGCTTATTTTTCGGAGGCGTGGGTAAATCTAGTGAAATAGAATAAACACTTTACCGTAAACGCTGTGGTTACCAAGGGTTTGTAATCCATAATGATTACAGAAACTTCGGAATTTTGTCATTTACTTAATTATAGCGAATTTCTTGGAACATTAGCGTATTAAATTTGAAATTTTCGATGACCATAACAAAGCTCTTCTACTAAATCCTTAACTCCTGTCCTTTGTCATTAAGTCAAACCATCAAAGTTCTGTAGAAAAAAAATTGAATATTAATTTGTACTTCCTTCAGGGGTATACCTTGATACTCCATAAGTGACTTTAAAATAGTTTAGGAGGAGTTGTGGGTAATGGAGACATACCTTTAGACATTCCAATTAGCTAAAATGACAAAGTCTAACGATACATGAAAATATAAAAAGGAAACTATATAGAAAGAAATAAAATTCTTACTGCACATCTACGATATATAATAAAGCATTCCTGCAGATTTGATTGAAATTTACCATGTGGGTTTAGGAGAAAGTTTGGATATTGAGGGATTACGCTTAAAACGCCAATTAGCTAAAGTAACAAAGTAAAAAAAAAGTTTTAAAAGCTGAAATAAACACAAAATAAACAAAAAATGCATGGTGCAAATTTACAATATATATTAATGCATTCCTGCAAGTTTGGTTAAAAAAAATACCAAGGAGTGTGCAGACAATCGTGAACATCGTGGATCAATACAGACGGACAGACAGACAGACGTCCGGACGGATAGTGACCACTTTGTGTCGATTTTGCTATTGGTGCTGGTGACATATTACAAATTGCTTAAGTGAACATGTAAATATTGAAGTACTGAATGCGTTTAAGGCGTTGTGGATAATGAAGTAATAACTTCAGACTATTATACCATAAAATGACAATCAATTGACAGCGTAGAAATCTGAAAAAAATGAGAAAGATAAAATACACAGTGCACACCTGCAAAATATTCTGTTACATTCCTTGAAGTTTGGTTTAAAAGTAATCCGAGGTTAAATGGGTGCGGATACTGCTATAATTTTGATGTCATAGAAACTTTGGATGGACGGACGGACAGACGGACGCAAGACAATGAAAAGTTTTTTCCTTCATATATCTTGATTGCGCGGAAAAAAGAAATACTTCGGGTAAATGGAAAGATGATGTGGTCAAATGAAATCTGGGGACCTACGAAGAAAATAGTTTTCAAGTACAATAGACAAAAAAGAACTGTTCATGTTTTTATTTGGTTTTAACTGTTTATAATAGTTGATTACGATGGAAAATAAATGAAGCAACATTGCGAGATGAAATGAAAGAATATATCTAAATCGAAAAAACAAACATGAAATATTTATTACCTAGTTTGGTCTTATTAATTTCATGGTTTCATCTTGCATTAAAAAAACAAATGATTAACATTTCTTGTTGCTAAAATGATTCTTTTTAGTATTTCCGGAAAAAAATCATTATTATATCGAATATCACGCTTCGTTTAGTTTCTTTTAAAACTCGATTATTTGTTTTTTAAACTTGACGACAGAAGTAGATTCTGCTAATTCTTAATTTTCTAGTTTTTTTCTACAGTTTGTAGTTTTGACAGTTTGTAGGAAGGTAATACTTTACCGAAACTCTTATCTCATTTCAAACTAGTGATTTGATGAGTCAAAAAGTCCATGTAGTCAAGAATTTTGTGACTTTTTTTTGCATGATTGCCTACCTTAATTACTTTGCTTTTCTGACTGCGTTTTGCTTCCAAGAAAATGATTTGTGCGCGCTTCATATTTTTTCCACTTAAAAATAGTTTAAATCCCCATTGTTACATATCAAGTTTCTCTATTGTTTTCTACTCTGTGATAACTTTACAGAACTTCCCAGCTGGCAGTATTTTCCTGAAAGCTCCCGTTTCACGTTTCAAATAAATGAATGTAATCATTTGGTCGAAAAGATAGAAATGATTTTCTAATGTTTTCCAATAATCGTCATCACTTTAGGTAGATCATTGCAAAAGCTGCATCGATTGATTGACAATTTCAAATGTCAAATATTCCGACTGGATCTTTTTAATTAAGAAGTGACTGTTTTATGTTTGGACTGCCAGTTTTTATATGTGGAGTTTTTGTCTTCGTAATTTAATCTGTAAATTTGCAGCTTAGCAATGACATTAAGTCAAACTTATTTTCAGACAAAACAAAGAAAATGTCGAGAAAATGTTTGATTTTAATTATTAGACTGTATGTATTTTAACGTCCAAGGTGAATGACAACCATGATTGCATACAATTACTGTTTGATAGTTTTGTTTGCTGTTTATTTTATTTTCAAGACAAAACGCAACGTAGAATTGAAATTGTATGAGAATAATTCCCAGTTAGTACTGGATCACCATAATCTTGATGTCAAAATGAACATTATGTGGTGGAAGAACGTAGTGATGTCATGATGCGATTTACCCTTGTATCCTCTAGATATTCATCAGCTGCCACCAGTTGTTGTAATCAATGATTACGTTATGTTCGACAAAATTATCTTAATAGTCCAGTGATTTAGTTTCTTGTTTTTCAACTCTTGCATTCACTGATCTACCCGTTAGCACAGCTTTGTTGATTCCATAGTTCCACCGTCCAGTAACAAGGTCATTGAGGTGATATTTGAGGACAAATTTTTAAGCTGCACATAAAGTCGCAAAATAAATATGAGGAAATTTCAATGCAACGTTTCGTTTCTAATATCAGGAGGAACTGTCTTTTAAGTGAATATATTGGTCTTAAAGCAAAAAATAATATTAAGAGAGAAATCATCAGTTGGCAAAAAAAAATGCAAAAATATTCTACGTAAAATGAATCAATTATTTCGCTGTACACAAAGAATTATGGTAGTATACCCAATAGCACCATATTGTTATCCGATCATTTTTCATTTTGACAGATTATGCGAGAGATGTATGCTCTCTATATATTTCAGTTATGGTGTACTTGTTCGTGAGAGAATTTCTCATATGGATTTCAAATTTTGGCATTTATTTTTGTAATTTCCAATGTAATTCTGGCCATCTGTTTAAAGTGCCCATATCTCACTAATTTGTAATGCCAAGTTTTCTTACAATCGACTTGATGAGTGCCCTGTGTTTGTCTATATGTTGTAATCGTCCACTAGTTTAAGACACTAGTGCTTTTTTGGGGGGGAGCAACAGATGACAGTGATTCTAGGAGCACTTTGCCAGTTTAATTAATGTTAGTTGACAATCCCGCACCCATGACCAGAAAAGACACGGATGAAACGCTGTTTGACATTTAACAAAGAATTCCGCCCTAACCGGTGCTGGGGGTCGTGTTTAACTTACTATGGGGTATGAGCAAATCTCATTGTTAAAGGCCTCTTGGTGACTTCAAGATGAAGAACAACAATAAACGCGTTGTTCCTTTGCTTGTTTTTACAATGTATTTGTAGAGACTTTGTCTCATCTGCATTTACTCCATATCCTTTCATTCATTATCTTACTCGTAACAATCTATGCGACTGTTGAAAAGTCATTGTTATCATAATAAACAATATTGATTCTATGACAATCATAATTTCTTTATAGGGGTCGCATCTAACTTTCAACTATGATAATGATCTCATCGATTAATTGCATTGCGGATAGTGCTTAAAATGCTTCTATTTCACAAATTAGAATATACGTTTTGATTAGATCAAGAGTAAACATGTGTCGATTATGACAAACCGGTGCCTTAAACAGTGTTACGGCCACTTGTGGAGCAAATCGCCCTTTCCCTTTCGGAGCACCTGACGATACCTTTTTGTAGGGGCTTACAGTGTTGGTACTTTGATTTTGTTGCCGTTCTTGCATTTTTTTTTGGTCTTTATAAGGTTATTTCAGTTGAGTTATATATGATTTGCCATGTTTATTTTATTTGTAATTTTAGAATTTCCCCTTTTTCACTTTTTTGCTTCGGTGCATCATATTTAATGTATATTAGGTATAAATTATTTCTGAAAATGCAGTGCAGTGATAAGGCATGGGTAGTGAAGTTATCATCAGGTAAAAATATAATGAATGGTATTGACAGTTGATGGGAATCTGTTAAAAATCAAATAGATCTATCATACTAAAACATTTATCTTCAATGACATTAAACAAGTGTTTGAAACTATTTTTTTTTTCTTCCGAGTAGAGCAGAGCTCTTACATTTACATATGCGTAAACTGACTCAACAAAAAGACTGCATGCAGTTGAATTACTCACCAGTAAATGTTGGAATTGTTTATGCCGAGAGTGTGTAACTCTGTATTTAGAAATATCAAAGCAATAGAAAAAGGTTATCTTAGAAATGGGGAAAGAAAACAACGTTTATTTCATAAAAATTTATTTTTATTTAAACAATGCAAAATGATACAGAAACTTACAACACCTAGCAGATATGAAATTTACGAAATACGAGGATATGAAATATGAAGTTCGGCATCGCTTAGCAACAAATATATTGAGAGTGTAAATTATGGGTTATTTGTGAACGTGTTTATTTGTGTCTATCCACTACTTTGAAATAGAATTTAATCTCTTAAATAACATGTTTAGAAATTTTTTTATTATATTCATTTTTATGTAAAGGGGCGCGAAATTTGAGAGACCAAAGATGCATTTCTGGTAAAAATTTAGTTATCAAATTTTCTGTCTTTGGCCTCAAAGACGAAATGTGCAAAGCCAAATAAATAAATAAATAATCTTTATTTCAAGAGGATAACCCCATTAACCGAAACTAATCTTCCTGAGGGTCCTCCAATACAAGCATAAATCATAAAATTACATATATATAATATATACAAACAGTTTGTCATATAAGGTGTATACACAATTCAGTTGTATTTGATAAAGATTCATATTATACTTTTTCTAGTAATTTGCAATTTATTATCATTTAAAAGTAGGCATAACATTTTTCATTTTTTTTCCATAACATTTTCCAAAACAAAGGGACCTGAAATGACAATATATATCAGAAAAATGAATGCAGTTAGATTCGACACATCCCGCCAACAATACCAAGAATGGTAAAGTACCTCTAGCAGTAAAAATATGCACATATTCAAATAGTTAATCACATGAGAAACGTCCATTATAATATTGTGGGGGAAACGTCTCGGTGTTTGCTCTCTTGCATTTTTAATTGCAATTTTATTGCTTATATTTGTTCTTCTGTATTGTCACTGACCATTTTCTCAATGTCTGTCGTGCAAGCATGTTATGAATAAAGTTGGGCTAAGACACAGTTATATTCATACCAGTTAGTAACTATTGCTTCTATTGACCTTTTCATTGAAAATGTTCTCCCTCTAGAGGTTAAAGAAAAATATATTTATTTATAATCATCTACCTACCTTGCTAGTATCTGATTCGTGTTTAACCTCCATCATATACGATCTTCAACAATTTTGCATCGTTTTAAAATAAAATAGATATTGCCACAAAAAAATCACGATTACAAAGTTTCAATTTCACAAGAAATTTGTTGATTTCACATATACAAAATTTACCTAGAGATTTAAAACATCGATCTTTTTTTCTTCGATCGATACAAACAAAATATTTGTAAAGCAAATTTTTTATTGACATTTCCACACATAATGAAGAAACAAAATTCTCTTAGCAAGAAAACTAAATTTATTTTAACTTAAAGAGTGTTATATTTGTCAATAAAGGTCGCATAAGTTTATTAAATATATATACTTTTGCTTTTATTAATATCCAATTTAATATCTTATTTGTATACCCTTTGTATATGTAAAATGAACACTTATTTGCCAAAATATCTAATGTTGTGTTTTACTAACAGTCTACAACCTATGTACAAGAAAAGACAATGAATTACTACACTATAATGGTTGTGTCATATCAACGATCTACAAACAAGAAATGGTCAAAGGGTCACCGACTTAATTGTGGTTTTCCAACAATGGTCTAAAGACCACAATGAAATATAAACAGTCACTTACACAATTGGAGTGTGATTCAAATTGTCTACATACTACAAGAAAGAGAGTCGCCCGATTGTAAAATAAAGTCATCGGACTCTAACGTGGTGATATTCTAATGGTCTAAAAACGAACTGCAAGAATGTAAAAAGAGTCGTCGGACTTTGTACTAATGGTCTACAAACAAGAAGGGAAGGTAAAGAGTGTGGTATTATGCCGATGCAACTGAGGATAATCACGAAACACACAGAACCAAAATCTAAATTAAGAAAAAATTACAAATGCATGTGCAAAACCACCTAAAATGGTCAATTCTAATAGTACGGACTTGGTACAGACATTTAAAAGGAAATGGTGGGGAAAAACCGGTTTTATGTCCGGCCAAAGTCCCCTTCTATTGCGGTTGTTTCTGTTAGCAACTCTAACAACGATTGCTGGAGGTCGTAGGTCTACAGTGAAAAAATGTTTATCCCCAGTACTTCGCACCGACACTTCAAAATTTTCCACAATTTCGACGAAAATGGTTATCTCAGACCTAATATTTTACGACAAAAAAGGGGCGATTTTAATTTCAAAATTATCACTCTCTCTAACATGGACAGTAATATCAGTCCAGCTTCTCCTTCTTACGAAGTGTTTGTCTCACAGCTGATTCATTATGCGAGAGCTTGCACAAATTATACATACTTTCTCATTAGATATAGTTATTCCCGTGACCGCCTTATTAATCAAAACTTCAAAATTTCCGTCTCTTGTAAAAAGTTCTTCTATAAGTATCAGTCCCTTGTGGGAAAAATTGAAGTTTTCACCCGAACTGTGATAAAGATTTTTTACTTAAGACTTGGATTTCGATTGCAATTGCTTTTGGCTTACTACCGGATATACTACGGCGACGGAAGGTGAGGTTTGGCGCGCCATAAAACCGGTTTAACCCATCATTTCTTTTGAAATGCCTATACCAAGTCAGTACCATGCGGTTGACAATATTTCCGGTGGTTTCCACCTGCTTTGTCTTTTTCCTACTTGAGTTTGGCTCTTGACAATTCTGTTCTATATTTTTATTATTACCCCCATTTGAAATTTTCTATAATTTTATTGTTGAGATGGCCATTTTCGTCAAATTCAAAATCGAGTATTAAAAAAGTGTATAACAGGTTCCTATTGTTTTTTGTTTTTGTCCTTTATTCTGATCAATCCATAAGACAAAGAGTCGTCGGTCTGTTTTGTGCTGTTTTTGTACACCAGTGATTTGTAGACTACAAGAAAAGACATAAGACTCTTAATACGGTGTACAACCAATACTCGATATTAATTTGGAATAATTGTCTGAGAAGAAAACTCAGTGGACTGCAAAGATATTAGGTAACTAGTAGAACCAACAAATTGAAAGGCCGTGCAGAAATGATTGAAGGCAATTACAATATTAAGAATTATTTTAAAAGATAACAATAGAATGCCAGTAGTTCGAGTACACTATTTTTACTCCAGAGCCGCTGTAAAGACCTAGACAAGTACGGATGATAAAGGATGTGATGTGAAAAATATCATGTAACAATCTTTACTTATCAGATATTGAGCCAGATGTGTACCGATCAAGTACCTTAACTACTTTGATTATGAGATCTACAAAACAAGAAAACTCTGTAATATACCATTATCTCAGGTAATGTTATACTTTCTAGGTTTTTTGTGGTTTAAGCGCATATTACCAGACATAAATTATCTGGTTTCCTTATTACCTCCAGAGAAGTACATATAAAAATTTTACACATGTTGGTATGGCACGCCAAAGCAAATGAAAGTAGATAATATAACATTATCTCAGGTAATGCTATATATTATCCGAATTTTTGTGGTTTTTGTGTACATTACTAAACATAAATTATCTGGTTTTCTCAATATCTCCTGATAAGCACGTATAAATATTTTACACATATGGGTATGGCACGCCAAGGCAACAAAAATTACATGTAGATAACATAGCATTATCTCAGGCAATGCTATATATTATCTGAATTTTTGTGGTTTTTGTGTACATTACATGACATAAATTATCTGGTTTTCCCAATATCTCCAGATAAGTACATATAAATATTTTACACATATGGGTATGGCACGCCAAGGCAACAAAAAATCAGAAAATATAGCATCATCTCAGGCAATGCTTTATATTATCTGAATTTTTGTGGTATTTGTGTTCATTACAAGACGTAGATTATCTGGTTTTCTCATTACATCCAGATAAGTACATATAAATATTTTACAACAGGGTCTCTATGAAATAATGTGGTAATAATGTTTTATTTGCAGATAAAACATGCTTATGGTGACCCTTATGGTGTTTTTCTGCATTTTTAGGGTTTTGGCGTGCAATTTTGTGTTATCTGTTTTATCTAACAACCAATCAGACGTAATATCTGCGAGTAAATCGTTTCATCTGATTTATTTTGCAACTAATCAGACGTAAATAGATAAATTTCAATAATTTATCAAATTCAATCTTTATCAGATCAAATCATCTATTCTGAAAACTATATTATTAAATAGAGAGTACATTTCTTTTGTTAAAGTTTTTTTTTTGTTAAGATTTATCCATTTGCCATTTATAACGAATTTTTATGTGTGTTATATATTGTTCTGTATTTTCCCTGTGTCTTTCTAAAATTGGTTTTTCCCTGATGTTTGTAAAACTGGTTTATGGGAATAAAGTTCGGTCTATCTATCAAAAATCAAAATGTCGAAAAACTTACCTGTCTCGACATCCACTCACCGTGATCGGTCCATGAATGTATATTATATATGTGACAGGACATCCTACCTGCGTTGTAGTAGGTAGTAGATATATAGCCAGTAAAAATCGACTGAGCTAACGGAATATTTCTTTAGCTCATTCGGTTAGGTGGCTGGCTGAAGTGCTAGAGGTCCATGGTTCGATCCCCGGAGGTGACCATTGCAATTTTGTAAGGAGATTCATGCTCTCCGGTTACATATAAAATAAAACAAGCGTGACACCCTCGCAGAATTAAAAAAATGTTTATTGAAACAACAAAAATAATTAATCCTATCAAGTTCAACTGAAAATTTAAAATGTATATTTCTTTTAAATCCTATTGTACGGAAACTTTCGAGTTTCATCTGAATACGGAATTTAAAATTACTTAAAACAAAATACACGCTATATTTTCAAGATTCTAGAAAAACTAAAAAGTTATAATGTTGTTAGATTTTGTTTTTACTTGAAGACATATTTTGCCTTCTTTGCCATTAAGAATATTCTTCAAAACAATAGAAGTAAGGAGTTGATAGTATTTTTTCTAAAAAAGAATGTCAATTTGCATGAGATAGTTCATTACCTGTTATCTGATAGGTAAGTTCATTACTTGTTAGCTGATAAGTAAGGTAATATTCTATTACCTCAAGATAAGAATATATTATCTCTGCAATTCATAGAGACCTATAGTGAATATGTTTCTATATTTTATTATCGGATGGTAATAATTTATTATCTGCGCAAAAACACAAAAATTTAGATAATATAGCATTACCTGAGATAATGCTATATTCTTTGTTTGGCTTTGGCGTGCTATAGAGATGTAGCACTACGAGTCAAGCCAGCGTTTATCATTCAATCGATGATTTCACTATTTCCCATTAGGATATTTTTCTACCATAAGAATATTTCAAAATCGCATGGGAAATAGTGAATTACCATAGAAAAATGCATTTTCCAATCAGATTATGAAATTCCAATGTTTTTTTAAATTGCAATCGTGTAAAAATATGCTTATATATCAACTAACAAAGATTATTCTGGCAAGTCCCATGAAATTCCGGATATTTTGGTCATTTGCACTAACTGATGGCCTACAAATAGTGGCACAAGATTTGCTGTTGTTTAAACCCTTGAATGAGATACTGTTTTTTTCGAAATGCACATACTGTGCACTAAAATTATAGATTTTTGTGTAACATTTATGTAACAGATCATTCAAAACACTATCTATATGCCTCGGACAAATTATGTTCTCTGTCAAGTCTGGTTCCACGACCTCTTACAACTACATTAAAGATCAAATCAAACATGAAATTGTTAATTTTGATTACAATAGAATCGCAATAACAATACAAAATGTAAATTGTTTGAATGTTCGGGTTTTACTCTTCATATCTTCATCTGCACATACAGAACCTAAATTCACAGTAATGCCCCCTTCACATACACGAATTTTTCTTACGAATCTTTAAAATTTACAAGATGCGTAAAACTAACACGAGTGCTTGCGAATAAAGCAAATTACGAGTGAATTGCGATTTCTTTACGATGAGTTGCGACTGTGAACGACCACTTACCGAATTACTAAGAATGAACGCAATGCAGTTACAATAAAAAAAATTGCGAATCGTTACGAATAAGTGCGAGCGACATACGAATAGATACGAGTTAACTAAGAATTCTTGCGAGCACAAAACGAATTATTGCGATTTGATCGTAACTTTTACGGGTAATAAACGCATTATTTATGATAACTTGACGAGTTTTTACAAATATCTGAGATTTACTTACGAGTTTCTCACAAACGGCAGCAATTTTTTTCTTTTGGGATAACATTTACTTACACAAATTTCAGATTATATAACCTGTTGCGGTCTTACAATGCATACTTAAGAAGACGAGTAATGTCCTACAACAAAATAAACTTTACTTTGTATAAAACATTCCTCTACCTTTTTCTTCCACAATAACAGAGGAAAAAAAGGAGAAAACTGACATCATCATAAATTTTCCATCGTATTTTTAGAAGGGGTTCACAACTCAATTTGGAGTGCCGCCCGATTCGTTAAATACTCGCATTTATTTGGAAAGCACTCTCAAAGTATTCGTATAAATTCGTAAAGTTACCGCATATATTCACAAAATGATCGTATGAATGCGTGTTTATACGTAAAACACTCGCAAAACGACCGTAAACTACTCGCAATTATTCGTAAATAAATCGTAAACGATTTTAGAAACCATATTGTCCACGATTTGTTGCGAATGCTTTACGATTTATCGCGATCCGTTAACGGTGACTTACGAATTGTTAAGATCGGTTTGCGAGCTCTTTATGAATGAAATAATCGATAAAGATTCGTGGACATTCGTGTAAAATTTTTTGACATGTCAAAAAATTGCCATGTCCTTCCACGAATCGATACGAATATCTGCGAATGTCTACGAGTTACTTATGAATATCGGCGAGTTACTCGGATACGAATGAGGGGGAGCCGGCCCTTTTTCGGGATGTCGGGAATAGATGTTTTAAGCTCGCTCGTGATTTCGGGATTTTTATAATTAAAGCCCGGGATTTCGCGAAATTTATTCACTGGGAATCGGGATTTTACCAGTCTTTAAGTTTCTTTGTAGTTCGGGATTTCGGGATTTAGAAAAAATAAAGTCAGGATTCCGGGATCAGACTCCCTCCGGCTCCCCCTCACGAATGCATGCGAACGACTACAAATCGATCATTCGTAACAATTCGTAAGAAACATTCGTGTATGTGAAGGGGGTATCACCTCGTATTTACGCGCCGTCTGTAAACTTCTACGATTGACACCCAGGCATTCAAATAATGAAATGTTATTGCTTGATTATTGTATTTTGCTGTTTAAAGATATCGAAACTACATACATCGGCAAACGCATACCGAAGCAAGAATCAGGAAAGGGGGGATTCTAAAATCATAAAACCAAATCACGGCAATTCATATAAAACACGAATTGAGACAGTATGACAAAGACAAAACAAGTAAACAAATATGAACAAGAACGCCACATAACTAAAGCACAAGCAGTGTGAACCCCTACAAAAATGAGGTATCATCAGGTGCTCCGGAAGGGTAAGCACGATCTGCTCGATGCGTGGCACGCTTCATGTAATGGAGGCATTTATATAATAAGCTTCTATTTCATTGCAGTTATTCCTTGTTCTAAGCAGTCGCCATTATGATGCTTATTATCAGTATAATCGCAAATCTCGGGTCAACATCGCCCATTTGATAGAATTTACATCACGATCAAAGTACAAAATGATGTCTGACTTAATATAGCAAAAAAAGATTAATAATCAATGTTCATTTCCAATAAAACATGTTGTTCTCGCCATCATCAAATACGAAAAAAACAGAAATTGATACTGTTTTTTAACATATCATTGGATCTGAATTATTTCTAGGTAGTCGAGTTTTAATTAATCGTTTAAAAGTACATTTTTCTGTTTTTGTTGTGACCGGTTGGGCTGATAAATCATTTTTATATTAGGTAGTGTTCATGCATGTATGGAAATTGGTATATTTTTGGTATTAATTCATTAAACATCGGTCCTGTTGTTAAAGCATGCATATATCAAACCAAGGATAACTGAGAATTTATTTTCTAATGAATACATCGGCAAACGAATACCGAAGCAAGAACGAGGAAAGGGGAAATTCTAAAATCAAAAACCCAAAATCACGAATTGAGACAGTATGACAAAGACATAACAAACAAACATAAATGAACAAAAACGCCACAAAACTAAAGCACTAGCAGTGTGAACCCCTATAAAAACCGAGGTATCATCAGGTGCTCCGGAAGGGTAAGCATGATCTGCTCCACGCATAAAAGGATTTTATGGCTGATTTTGGGAATGCCAGTTAGTAATTTTGTATGTGTTCATTTACATGAAAAGACGGTCTTTGTTCACAAACTTTGTAAGGGGGAGGGGTTCCTTTGTATATGGGCGAGATGCTACCATTCACAGATGTTGTTGCCTTTCATTCGCCGACTACGTTAGTGAGTCACTCGCATTTACATATGGATAAATGACAACAAAATAACTTTATAACTTATACACTTGAAATAAAAATACATTTTCTGCACTTCTTTTGTCGCATATCCGTTTGAAAATGTGTCCAGACAATTAAAAAAAAATGGAAATGCAAATTATTTAAAGGGCTGGCAGTACTTTATTATTCAGTTTATGACGCGCTAGAAATTGGGTTAACGTTTTATGTTTGCTGTTTTCTCCTGTTTTTGTTTTTTGTTTTGTTTTGTTTTATTTTTACTTATTTATTTACTTAAAAATCACAATTTGATTCAACCTTGGGCGAGAGCATGTCATCCTCTAGATTTTTTTAAATCATAATTGTTTATATAGATATAATGTTCTTATTTATGCAAAGAAACAATATAGAAATATTTGGCGCGACTAAATTGTGATATCGCAGGTAAATAAATAGCAGTATTGGTTATTTGTCCCTTTTGTAAGAAACTATGCACGGATTATTGATTTTTGTTTTATGGATAAGGCTTATTTATGAAATACATTTCGAAGACGCTAAAAAATAAGTTTATTCATATTTTGGTGATATTGAAGAACATTTCAGGGATACTGAATATTAACTCAAAATACGCTCTGGGAATATTTGCAGGATATTGACTATTGATTTCGATGCAGATAATGACCTCGCCTTCGTCTCGGTCATTATCACCATCTCAGTCAAAATGATGCCACTCTCCCGCGGAGATCTTGTTTTCACAAACAACAAAAATGAAAGGAACTAGAAAATTTATCTGATCATCAATAAAATCTTATAAGCCTATAACAATCCGGAAATTTGATTGATTGATTGATTGATTAGTTAGAGTTTAACGTCCAATGAGCAATATTTCAGCTATATCAGGACGAGAACAAGTTAATCAATTGAAAAAATTGAAAGTATCAGAAGAAAGAAATAAAGGTGGAAGGGACAACCTGGGCAACGACTTTTGACTGCCACTGGAAAATTGGAGAAATGGGTAGGGGCAGGAAATTTAGCCTTCCATACGACACCCAGTGCGTCTGCTCTCTTTAGAGAAATATAGAAGGGGTCTTTATACTGCATGGAGCGTGGCGTTTCTCCACACAGTTTGGCTACAATGGTTCGCGGTCAGGCTTTCCGTATTATGACCTGACTACCCCGCATAGACAGGGCATTCCCCTATCCACCACCTGGGGACGCGCCCGGCAGCTCTGTAGCCGAAGCCCCTGAAAACCGATTCAGGTGCCGGAAATTTGATGCAATCCAGATTTGACTTCTTTGTGTCCATATGACGTCATTTAACGCACTGTGGGTTAGAGAAGTGTTTCAGACGTAGTGATTTGTATAAGTAAATACAAACATGTAACTGCCACTGCACCGGTGTTTACATCTTTTGGAACTGTCTAAAGTTTAGGGACCCTACTTATTTTAATTCAATATGGACAAGGCTGACGTGCATTTTAGACCAATTCAAGAGAACTTAGAACAGGTAAAAAATCAAATTGATTTTCCATTTTTGAGAATGCAAAGATGCATTGTAGTCCCATTAGCATTGTAAACAGACATAAAGGTTTGGGCCCAATAAAACTAGTTTAACCCCGCCGCAACAGGTTTGCGCCTGTCCTAAGTCAGGAAATTTATTAAGCCTTTGTGTGTCTTGTCTTTTTCTAGTTAGTTTACTTTATGTCTATAGGAGTCTAGGATGATGTTTATTTCGCTGAACTTGATTACTCTTTATTGGGTGTGGGGTTTCTCACCGTTCATTGAAGATCTTATGGTGGCTTTGAGTTGTTATTACTCCCCTTTGGGTCGCTGTCTCTTTGACACATTCCCTGTTTCCCTTCTTTTTTCTATAAACACTTCATGACTTTGCCATATTCCGAGGTTTTGTTTGGCAGTAGGCCCTAGCTTGCGTATGTTTAACATCAACTTTGGACCTCGAAACCTAGTCGGGAGGGGGAAATTTTCAAACCAAAAAATGCTTTTCTCTTTAGTACAAGTTTGAATGTAACGCTTTAGAACAGATTTCTGAATATTCATTTAAATTTTGACTGACATTAAACTATTCATTTTACTTTCTTTAACGAATTCTTTCATTAATCCGACTACTAAACTGATGGCAATTCCTAACCTCAACCACAAAATCTAAGGACAATACAAAGTTTTTGTTTGTTTTTATGTTCAAAAATTTTCAACGTTCATTCACTTTCAGGTAATAACAAAAGGGAAAACGCTATATCAACGCACTTGCTAGTGTCATACCTTGTGGTCTTGAATCAAAGTTTTAGTACATGAACAAAGTGCACTGTAAAATATTCCTTTGCATTTTATGTCAAAAAGGCGGATGTTAAAATTAATTTCTGGTCCAATTTTTATACCCCGCTACACGTAGTGGCGAGTTATTATGTGATACCCTCAGTCGTGTGTCCGTCCGTCCGCCTGTCTCTCTGTTTGTCTGTCCGTCTGTCTATCCGTCCGTCCCCCGAAGGTTTTCGACTGATAACTTGTGAACAAACAACAAAAGGTCTTTAAACTTGGTATGTTAGTTGTTCACCACAAAACTCAGGTCATGTTCGATTTTGGGTTCAGAGGTCCAAGGGGTTCATGAGTTATGCCCTTGAAACTTTGAAATTTTGCGAATTTTAGGGTTTCCGACTGCTAACTTGTAAATAAAAATAAGATACTATCTTCAAACTTTGGTATGTAAAATGTTTACTATAAAACTCAGACCAAGTTCGATTTTGGGTTCAGAGGTTCAAAGGGTTCATAAATTATACCCCTTGCAACTTTGAAATTTTGCGAATTTTAGGGTTTCTGACTGATAACTTGTGAACAAAATAACATACTGTCTTCAAACTTGGCACCTAAATTGTTTACTATAATTGTCAGACCAAGTTTGAAGTCCAAGTTTTTCTAGAGTTATGCCCTTGAAACTTTGAAATTTTGCAAATTTTAGGGTTTCCAAATGATAACTTGTAAATGAAATATCATACTGCGTTATCAAAGTCGTTTACCACAAAACACAGATACGAATTTAAGTTAAAACAATTAAAATTCTCTACTGCAAAAAAAATATAGGAGTATTATGAGGGGTACATGTAATAAGTATTAGTTAGAAAGTACGATTTTACTATTAATATGATAACGAATATTTTAATCATAATTCTATTCAATGTTCCCATCTTAAAACAGGGTTCTGGAGTTATGCCCCTTTTAACGTTGAAATTTTTTTTTTTTTTTGAAAATGCATGTGGTAAAATCTTAAAAGGATTATCCGATATTGCTCATATAGGATAGACCTAACTATTTTCTCTGTCGCCTCCGCCATCTTGAAATGACCGATCCTCATCGGGTACACGACAGTGTTACTATACTAAGCAATTTTTAACATTAATGTAATTTTAACTCTATTTTCTGTTATTTCAGTATATCAGAACTGAAGAAAAATAACAAAAACCCGAAAATTTTATCGAAAAAGGCCAATAACTCCAAGACAGGTTATTAGATTTTCTTCAAAAATTTCAGGGTAGGTAGATCTCGTTATGGCAATATGCCGAGCAATTTTATTCCCATTAGAATTTTAATATCTACAGTTTTTGTTCAGCTATTTGCAGAAAACAGCAATTTGCCCCCATGTTTTATTTTTAGTAACAGCGGCTACGTTGTTCGGTCGATTGATTGATTAAGTTTACGTCAAGTAAGCAGTGTTTCAGCTTTATCATGACTAGAACAAGTTATTAAATTCAAAATGATCATAAATAAAAGAAGAAAGAATCACCGGTGGAAAAGGCAACTGGGGCAACGACTTTTGAATGCCACTGGGAAGGGGGAAATGGTTAGGGGCAGGCAATTTAGCTTTCTATACGACCCAAGTTAGTCTGCTTTCCTTAGAAAAGAGGAAAGGGTTCGTCATACTGCATTGAACGTAGCGTTTCTCCTTGCAGTTCGTCTGGTTTCCGGCCAGGCTTTTCGTATTATGACCTGACTACCTCGAATAGATAGGGCATTTCCCTATCCACCAAATGGGAACGCATCTGGCAGCTCTGTAGACAGAGCCCCTGAAAACTGATTCAAGTGTTGGATATGTTGTTCGGTCTTCGGACTTTGACATCACAAACTTGAAAGTAAATACCCTGGATGTTTGGTAATTGTTGGCTAAGCACTCTCAGAGATCTTTGAAAAAAGTTAAGACGACATCACCGGACGCCAACTGATGAAAACATTCAGTGTATCATTGGACTAATGTACGGTTTAACTTAAATGATTTCTAGTCTTATGTGAAATAGTTGAAATTGTTTTGTAAAACATTGATAAGCTTTTTGTAATTTTGGCAAATTTCCTAGAAAATTCATAGACTAGTTTTGAAAATTCAACAACGAAGTCGAAATCGTGGAAAATGCTCTGTAAATCATTGATAATCGTTTGAATTTCGTTTTAGATTCCAATTTCTGCAAATTTTCTGAAATGTCAAAGACTGGTTTTGAAATTTCAAAATTACCACAGAGAATTCCTAATTATGGAATTTTTTTTAAACCCTAAAATACTATTTTCTGAATTCTACCTAGCAGCCATGCTTTATTCAATTTCAGTAATAAAGATCATTTTCAATTATGTAATTAGATTTTTAAGGGAGTATGAGTGTCAGATTTCAGAAGCAATCGATATCCTTGGAATTATCCATTTAAACAGGGTGAAATTTTTTGCACATGCATTCTTTTTTCTTGGTCATAGGTCACTTGGAAATGCAAAAAATAGACAATGTATAAAACTGTATCATTTCATATATTTTAAGGCATGTAAACAACGAATGGACATTAAAGGAAACCTCTAGAGAGAACTGTTTCCTGCCAAAATTTTGACGTCATATATCTCAAAAATTGTTACATGGATTTTCAAATTTTTTGCTTATATTGTTCTATTAGCCAAGCTCCTCAAAACAAATTTAAAGGACTGCGTTTTCATTCTAATTACAAAATTTCTGACACTCATACTCCCTTAAATCTATTTACAGGTACATTTCTTGAAACTCTCTGAACGTCAGTATTGGAGTTCTACCTGACAATGAATTCTGGTTGAATTCCTTGCAGTTAATACAACCATTTTAAATAAATGTGTTGCAAAAGTATCTTCCTTCAATAAATCGTATTTCAAAAGTACGTGTATTTCCCTTTTTAACTAAGATTCAAACCGGGTGGCGAGGAATCTCGAATTTTAATTCACCCCAGGCAGCGAGGTGTCACTCGTAATTCAATAAGCTATTAAAACTATGGTTTGTTTTGCAGGAACCATCATCATCAACTTGCAACTTTGACACCAGGCAATGCAGTAACAAAGGGAAATCCAATATAATCCCAGAATCTCCCAGGATTCACACCTCTGATATATATAGGGTTTCTTCGCCAAGTTATCATCAGACTGAAAATGCCACAATCAGAGATCAAGCAACCTATAACGACGACTTTACTAATCCAATACTAAGAAAGCCTGCCAATTCTGTAACATCCGGAGGGAGTATAAGGTCACTTCCGGTTATATCACCAAGTACCAGTAGAGTAACAAATTCTCCCAACAAAGTCACTTCCCCAAGAAGGTCCCCACAAAGATGTGTTTCTACAAGCAGGTCAAGTACTCAAAACAGCAGGACCAGGCGAAGTCTAAACAGGTATGCTTATGACAACCCAAGATTGCTGAATGAATGTTTTTGATACAAAATATTCTTGCAAACTTTGGTTCATTATTTTGGACTAATTTCATCAATTTATTTTAAAAGAGGATAAACGTGCTAATAAAGTTTTTACGAAGTACTTAGTAACTTTTATGTCATGTCAAACAACGATGATAACAGAAATTGTTCAATCCAGTTGTTTCTGGTGGTTTTGATTATAAGAAGTATCTTTAAGGTTCTACTCGCAATTACCGTTATTTATAGTTGATTCGTTCAAAATATTTTCTTTTTCACTGAAGGACCAACAATGTAAATATGTACTCGTGCATGGAAAGGTTTTTTTGGCACTGATCAGAATAAAATTGGCGCAATGATCGTGATCAGTTAATTGGTTCAAACATGTTTTTCGCTTACTGTCCATTATGACTTGTGGTCAGGTTTTTGGCACTTACCAGGACGAAATGGTGACTTCTCAAACAACATTCCTTTCCAATTTGTTTAAACTTGTTTTTGGAGAAGTTGATGTTGATGTTGACGATCGAACCATTTCTGGCTGACACATATATTTGCCCGATTGATCAATTTCCTGCAATCTTTTAAAGGTCCTTCGATACAATACAAAAGTTTGGTGCGACATCGCAGAAAGTATCTCTTACTTTTCGATCGGTCGTCACTATTTTTTTCACACCCTTTTCCAAAAAGCTATTCGATTTTTTTTGGCGCATATTTATTCAAATTTTGGTTTGATCCACTGATTTTTAGAAGTAATGATGGGTATTGGTCGTTGACTTCGAAAGTTTTATGAAAGTAACATCTTTTCTAAATAAATGTCAACTTTCTGAAATTATTTGGCCATCTTCAAAAAAGTATTTTGATGATGTACTCTCATCTAATATTACCATCAGTACAGGGCATAACTTTATCAAATCATGTGGGAAAATGTTACTTTGGTGGAACTATGACATTTTGAATCAGCCCTCGTCATAATAAAAAAAAACTGCCAATTTTGACCTCCTTGACTTTTTAAGATTGCAAGCCTGAAAATAATTCAAACATTTGTATTAACTTTATAGCCCAATACGGTTTTATTTCAGAACAATTTTGTTTCTGGTGAGCGATACACCAACCGGAGCCTTATGTTTATTATGGTCATTGAATTCTAATAATTCATATTCGTTACATTTCCCACTCAACACATGCAAATATAGCCTTTGATTTTAAAAAAAAAATAGGTATGTTAGGACTTAAACTTTGCTTTTTTGGTAAGCAAGTCTTAGATAGAAGTTCGCTTGTCATGTGTAGTATATAGATGTATATTTGCTTTAGCTCATAATGATCATTGTTTTAACTAAGTATGAGGTATGGGCAGCTGGTAAATAGTTGATTAAATTTTGGTAATTTCAAGATAAAGAAAAGAAAAAAGAAAGTGCAGTTCCATTGTTTGGTATGTCAACTGGTTAGTTCATGGAGTAAATGCAGACAAAGTCTCTAAAAATACATTATAGAACCAATCAAATTGTTCTTCATCTTGAAGTCTTCACACGGCCCTTAACAATGAGCTTTGCTCACGCCCTATAGTAAGTTCAAGACTATTTAATTGGTTTATATGTTGTCAAACGGATTTTATAATCGTATAACGAGGTGTGATACATGTAATATTTAGTAGAAGTTTAAACTGTGTACATAATATTTGTATTGCACTTAGTTCTTACATGGCTCTTGTAAATCGTCAACTAGTATAATACTCAGTACCCTCATACTTAGCACACGCGCAAATGGTATTGGTCTACTGTATATAGTTAAAGGGGTGCAAAACAACCACTTACCCACGTTTTGTCCACGGGTCTTAGGTTATGACGGAAATTTTTGAACTAAACCATACCATTCAGCCACGTAAATGTGTATTGTTTTACTTTCGATTTTGATTTTGAACTAGCATCAGATTGAAAACGCCATTAAAACACCCAGCAACGAAGACGGGAATCCGCCTTTTCTTTGGCAGCTTAACTAAAAATGGAAAATTTTATTTTCTGTCCATAGTTCATGGCAGGTGTATGGCTATTGCCATTTAACGTCGCTATTACTCAGGGTTAAATTCGAATATAAAGGTTCAGCCCATGGTTAAATAACAATAACTATATATTTCTTAAATATATTTTTGTATAGTTCTACCAGTGAGGCAGTATGCAGAATTTGTCATGGAGGTGCCAGTAATGAACAACTTTTTTCACCATGTTACTGTTCCGGTAGTATTGGTTTGCTACATATCTCCTGTTTACAAAGATGGCTTGGATCATCCAACAAAACCTGTTGTGAACTTTGTAATTTCCAGTTTAAACTTGAAAGAAGTCCAAAACCTTTCAGAATGGTAAGATTGAATGAATTCATTTGCAATCTAAAATGCTGTTTTAACTGAAAAAATTCAAATGAATTGCGCCGCACGTGTTTAAACAATAGTTACTAGTATCTGAAAATCCAGCAAGGTCTACGGCTGGATTTGAACCCCTGCTTTGTTGTCATCTATGGCAACACCGCCTGCACTATGTCCAGCGCCCTAGACCACTAGGCCACCTAGGCTATATAAAAAATATAGCTTTTGGTAACCTAGTCATTCCTCCTCGTAGGAAATCTAGAGTTGTAACATAGTACACGATGAAAATTAGGTGGGTAGGAAATAGATAGAACAAGGATAAGATTGCAACAGGTAAGATACTTAGGTATATAGATAATAGTGTTGCACACAGCTCTGTATAATATGAATGATAATGTGTTGGTAAGGTGAGCTGCAAAGGTAGAATATATGATTCCGAATGCCAACAGTGATGAAAATCATCTTTTTAAACCTATTAACATCATATATTCTACCTATATTCTTCCAACAAAGCAGGGATTCAAATCCAGCCGTAGACTTGCTGGATTTTCCGATGTTAACAGGATTAAAAAGATGATTTTCATCACTGTTGGCATTCGGAATCATATATTCTACCTTTGCAGCTCACCTTACCAACACATTATCATTCAGTGTGCAACACTATTATCTAGTTACTAGTATCAATTGACAAATATTAACCGACTTACCGATCTGCGTACACTATAAGAAAAAAAATGTTTGTTTAAGTTTGAAGTGTTTTGGTAAGTTTTAGCAAAAACGGGCTATGTTCACACGAATTTTGAAATGTTTGTCTCAATTAAGCACACAGGAAAATGCATTGAAAATTCGTAATAGTTAACGTGATGCCGGTAATTTAAACATTGTGGGTAATTGTGTCGCCTACGTTCACGCAGTGGCGACATATATGATCACTATCCGTCGTCTTGCGTCGGCGTCTGCAACGTGGTCGTCGTTGTCGTCGGCGGTGTTACAAAGTATCTGTCGCATTTTTCTCAGCAACCACATATCAAAGCCTTCTGCAATTTGGCATGGAGTATAAGTATGGGGACCTAAACCGTGTAAGAGAGTTATGGATCTATCGAATGCCCACTTCCTGTTTGACGGAACTACGAATATTTTTCACTTCTTGAAAAATTTCTGTTACATTTTTCTATGAAACAACATATCCCAGCCTTTTGTAATTTGGCATTGAGTATCACTATGGGGACCTATGCCGTGTAAGAGAGTTTTGGATCTCCCGCTTCGTTATTGATGGAACTTAGAATATTTTTCGCTTTTTGAAAATTTCTGTCACATTTTTCTCATGAACCACATATTCCAGGCTTCTGTAATTTGGCAGAAAGTATCAGTATGGGCACCTAAACAGTGTAAGAGAGTTTTGGATCCCTCGAATGTCAATGTTTTGTATGACCAAACTTAGCAATGTTTCGCCTCTTGAAAATTTCGGTCACAATTTTCACAGGAACCTCATATCCCTGCCTTCTGAAATTTTGCATAGTATCGGTATGAGGACCTATACTGTGTAACAGCATTTGGGATCTCTCGAATGCTCGCATCCTGTTTGACGGTACTTAGATTTTTTTTTATGGGGGGGGGGTTATTACGCAAGGGACACATGTCTAAGTTTATGTACGCTTACATAAAGCAAATACCAATTGATTCTTGATCAGACATACTGGATAAGGTCGATCTAGCTTCACTACACTCAACCAATTAAATAGTTATAAGTTTCGAAAATTAATTTTTAAAAACAAGGGCAGTAGGATACCGAAGGAGCAAAGTACAAGATTACATAAATCAAAATACAATTTTTAAAAACAAGGGCAGTAGGATACCGAAGGAGCAAAGTACAAGATTACATAAATCAAAATACAGAGACAAAGGAAAAACAAGAACAGGAGAAGACGAAAGACCAAAGACACTTCCACCCACCAAACACACAAACACTACAATTGCAATACAAAAAAACTAAAGCACTAACAGTGTGAACTCAAGATTGACATCAGAGGCGCCGGAAGGTAAGCATGTCCAGCTCTATACACAGCACCCGTCACACTGATTGGGTCAATCCAGTGTAAAGTCAAAACCGGTAATGTCGAATCCGGGAAGACGTGAATTTAGCTCAAAATGTCTGTTTTCATTTGTGACACCGACATTTCATTTCTTTGACGTCGTGGTGGCAGCAATAGAAGGACCGAAAGTAACAACGGCTGAACATATTCCTGACTCAGCAGTTTTTGTGACATTTTTTCACAATAAAAATGAAAACTTGTATGAACCTTTATATATTTGATGGTGCTTTAAAAATAAAAAAGAGAGAAATGTTCGACTTAAGGTTTCCCCCAAAGCGAGTTTCTGAAAAATATATAATAAAATTCTTAAAGAACTTCCAATTTACTTACGTGAAAATACTATTTCATGGTGTAATTATATAAATCATATTTTTGTACTGAAATGTTTTTTATACTGTATAAATTATTTATCATTTCTTAATTCTTATTCTCAAACCAGATTTCTGTTTTTTTTGTTTGTTTTTTTTTTTGTTGTTGTTGTTTTTTTTTCAATTACATGTACACCATCATATTTCAACAGGGCATTCCAACCCTTTTAAACCATTTTGATATTCGTCTATTACTTAATCTTCTTAAATAACGATATATCTGTTATCGCAATTCAATACCTCATGCAAGCAAACATGTACACAAATACAAAACTGAAAGCAATTACCATATCAGTCTATACTTTCTTGCATGATACTGTAATTAAGTATACAATAAACACTGTTTCCATATTGATTTGACCGTATTTAACTTCATTTCTTTTATATTTTTTCTTCAGTTTTTGAAAAACCCAGGTAGAAGACGAGATAAGCGACACCTAATATGTGACATTATTTGTTTCGCTTTTCTGACACCAGCAACAATAGCAACAGCTTATTTATGTGTCGTGGGCAGCAGGATGTATGATGCTTACAGAATAGAAGCCATTTTATTATACTGTCTGACCCTATCCCTGATTTTCCTATTTAGTGTGTGGATGATGGTAAATATTTTAGATATACCCCATTAAATGGGGGTAATAAAAAAATTACAGAACAGAATTGTTAAGAGCCAAAGTCCAAGAGACAGAAAGACAAAGCAAACCACTTGAAAAATTGTCGACTGCAATGCTCCTTAGTGCAGGCATTTCAAATGAAACGGTTGGTTAAACATCTAAACATCCTCTTAGATTAATGAAGTGTTCTAGCAATTGCTTTGAAAGGTCGTAGACAGTAAAAAGAAATTATCATCCCATTATTTAGTTCAAAATGAATCTTGAATCGCAGTTCGGACCGAAACTTCAAATTTTTCAACAAGGGACTGAAATATACTAAAGAACTTTTTAATGATCGTATGAGACGAAATACTTTGAAGCCTTGATTAATGAGGCGGTTTAGAAGATAACTATGTGAGAAAATCTGCATAATTTGCACTGGCTCTTGCTTAACGAATCAACTGTGAAACATTCACTTGGTATTAGGAAAAGTGAAAAAAGGTTATATCTAGATACTTTTATGAAAAATATAGCTACATGTGGAGAGCATTTACTAAATACTTATTGAGAGTACCTAGCTACTTGTTTGAAGGGTCTAGAATTCTTATAAATTATCAAGGTTTATGTTGATTTAAACTTCAGTGGATTTACATATTGTATTTATTCTTGATATGTTTGAGAACTATCTAGATGCATTTATCATTTTGATGGAACAGTCAAAATTTTGAATACAATGGCAAAAATTAGGAAAGGGGAAATTCACAAAACAAATAAATAAAAATGAACAAGAACGCCACAAAACTAAATCACTTACTAGCAGTATGAATCCTACAAAGACATGAGGAGTCATAAGGTGCTCGGAAGGGTAAGCATGACCTGCTCCACGAGTGGCACATGTCACACTGCCAGTGAAGTCTGGTTTTGTCATATTCTGTGTTCGGCAGTCTGGTTATAAACTCTAGATCTATCCAAAGATATCTACTATCATATGTGAGATAGAAACATTGTAGCGTCCTGTCAAATTATGGTGAAGACCGTAAAACCTCTGTAGTGACAATTGTAACAGGGACTGATTGAACATAACCTTGATGGATAAGCTTTTGAGACAATAATTTTGCTTTGCTGACAAAATTCCTGTACAAACTACAGGCACGACGATAGCGAATGAGTTGTGAAATGAAGACGCCATATGCCGGAGATGAAATGTTGTAATCAGGTGTCTTGAAAGAGTAGTTGCACCCGTTTTAATGCCTCAGCTCTCAGAACCAGTAAGCTATAACATATTTGTCGAAAATAGATCTGCATTTAAATTTTAGAATGAAAGCAATGTTTTGTGACGAGTTTTTGGTTTATTATCTGTGAAAAATCCTCAAAATATTTCAGTTACACAGGTAACTATTGTGACTACTCCAAACAAGCAGTGCCTGTGACAGAGCTACGCACGTGGAAGACGGCTAAGTAATTAATTTTGATAAAAATATCGAGAATTCCATCGGAATATTTGGGTCCTTAATTCCCTTCGGCATGGTCTTGATGGCTTTATAAGACATGAAAATTGATTCAGTTGTGTAATTCGTCTTCATACATAAACTTTTTCATATTAATTATATCAATATATTTCATTTAAATATACAATGTTCATGTATTTTGAAATTATTGATGCAGTTGTTGTCTTTTTAAGATGTGTGTTCGTCATAATTATGGTATTTATAAAGAATGGAAGCAGTTCAATCAAAATGTACGAATAATATGTGAACCATCCACTAATGTTCCAATCCAAGATTCACGGAATAAAACCAAACTACAGAGAGTAAAAATATGCAGTATTAAGATTAAAGTTTCCACAAACATGAGTCCAAACTCCAAAAACAATGAGCAATACATCCAGCCTACTGATTGCGTCATTCCACAACGACCTGGTTTGGCAAGAAGCAACGTTGCACGCTCGATTGAAGATTCCGGGGTGGATTCCGGTACATTTACAGTCGCTAATACCGAAAATATATCCCGTAGTCATAGTTACCAGAGTTCATCCAGTGATTCAAGAAGTGACATTCATTCGAAACAGGGTTGGAATTATTCACCAGGACAGTCTCGATATCAACGTGACGAGTATGTTTCTACACAATCTAATTTCGCTCGACAACCACAATCTACTTTCCAATCTAATCGTGATGAGGTTTTAAGAGTCTGCTCCAAAGACACTTATATATAAGTACTTGCCTATTTAAATTAAAGAATTTAGTTCTTTATATTTTTATTGATCAATGTACATGTACATATTGTAAAAACAATATACTATTTGCAATAAACACCGTTACATAATCAGCTTTTGTTATCCTTAAGTTCAAATTGTTTCAATGCTTTTTCAAAGACAGTTAAATCGGCCCTGTGTTTCATTAAGAATTTTCCATTAAAATGAAACACTGGTATATCATATCTGTACTTATTGAACCAGTCTTTGTTTGCTTTATCTTTAATATTTACTTCTTCCAAATGAAACTGAAATTGTAAAAATATTCAATTACGCACTTAGCCTCATAAAGAATAATACGTTAA
>MJUU01016900.1:0-14326 GCA_002080025.1 Modiolus philippinarum | reverse complement strand
ATTCACCCCTTTACATATTTAACTTGTTTCCTGTTTTACATTTCATTATCTTTCAAATACCCAAATTTGAAATGATTTCGCTTATCAATTAGAATTTATTTCAAGCCATGATTTACAAAAATTAAGCAGGTTCATTCTCCAAATAAAAAAAAATAACGTGAATTATTTATTATTATTATTATTATTATTATTTGTTATTATTATTATTTTTTTTTCTATAACAAAAAATATTATCTCCAAATAAAAAAAACGTGAATTATTTATTATTAGTATTACTTTTTCTATAACAAAAAATATTATCTCCAAATGAAAAAAAATACCGTGAATTATTTATTACGCAGTGGTTTTATCTCTCGTTAATTCCTTCTGCGTTGTTCGGCACTCGTGACATTTTTATTGATATTCACGACGGTCAATTAGTTATACTATAATTATTATTATTATTTTTTTTTTGTTATTATTATTATTTTTTTCTATAATAAAAAAATATTATCTCGTTATGAGTGGTCTGTTAGAGACCTCGGGTCAAATTTTCCCAAAACAAGTGTATATTGAGACGCTCTTGCTGCCTGCGCTAGCCAAAAGTTATGATCCGCTCCTCCGAGTCCTCGAAGTTTTGGAGGCACAAGTTCCAAATAATCTCCCTTTGAAGTCGAGTTTCATATGATTTATTGTACATATCAAAGATCAATTATGACATCTGAAAATGCGACAATTCAATATACATGTATATTCAACTAAAATGAAATGCATCTTCAAAAAGTAAAAAAAAATATATATTGTCCTCCCCCTTGTTGCGCATGCGCCAAAAATCAGAGATGTCACGACTAAATTTATATAGTAATTGTGATAAAAAATTGCAATTACCGATCCCATGAAGACATATAATTTTTTGTTTTGTTATTTTCAGATTATTCAATCTTTCCTCTTTCTGAACATGTTTTTCAATTCAAAATAAGTTGATGTTTTCATCCGTCACTTTTGATTTAAAATTTGGTACCATTTTGCTTGAAGTTTGTATATAGAATATACTCCGAAACGCATAAACTATACACTTTTGAACCACAAAATCATCTTATTTCCTAAAATTACAATATTTGTTTTGTTATCATTGTAAAGAAGACAGGCTCGGGAATCCAAACATATTTTCAAAATAAAAATAACTTTTGAAATTGATCCGTCACTTTTGAGGTAAACTTTGAAAAAAAACTTTTTCTCGAAAAATCTAAGTTAAAGCGATTCTTTTAAATAGGACAAGAAGTAAATTTGACGGATATAAACACAAGATAATAATGATTTTAATTTCAAAATGATCATTATTTTGAAAACAATAATAACAAATAAACATAAAAATTGTAAAATAAAAAAGTATTATTCATAAGAGAAAGGGGATGGCGCGCCTAAATTTTCTTACTATTGTCGGGTTGACGAATTTTTTACATGCACCGAAATCAAAAAAAATAAACTGTAACAAAAGTTCACAGAATGTTCCAACTAGATATATAATGTTTCAACTAGATATATAATAATTTCATATTTTTGGACAGCCAATACATTGACAGATGTAATAGATATTTCAAAAACTAATCAATCCGGACAATTTATCATTACCCCCGCAGTGACTTCAAACACAATTGCATAATTATTTATTCAATCTACTAGTATCATATTTTATTTGTAAGTAGATAGAAACACGTAATGTATTTTCGTGTTTTTTTATCAAAGAAATGTTACAATATTAGCAAAAGAATTTTTAAAAATTTATTTTTATAATCAATGCAATGATTTTATTTATTGATTGTTTTTTTTTTCAAATTTCAAGCACAATGATGGTGTTTTGTTATGTTGCATTTATTTAGTCGGATTTAGCGTATATCCAGGAGGACTATTTGTACCAAAGTTTGGTACATGTGTGCCGTTTACCCTTTTAAAAATTTGATTCTATTCAAGACGGACAAATAGTAAAAACCCTGTTCTGGACTTATCGCAAAGAAACTGCAGTGACACATTTAGCATCATTACAGTTATATTTCGTATCAATATGCATATGTGGCTTAAAACCTTGCAAACTTTAATGTTTAAGGTGGAAAATGTGGTTTTAATGTCTTCTTACGTCTTCTTCAAGTAATTGAAAAGAATTGATCCTGATTGAACTAATGCCAAAAATCATACCCTGTACGAAGTAATAAGACGTCAAAATCGTGACCCTTCACTGCGGCACTTCAAGCACACAAAATATTTGCAGTACCACCCCATCCCCTTTCCCTTTTCATCAGGAGCCTGTCGGGAGCCTGTGATACCTTCTTGACGGGAAACATTACATAACATCTCAATTACAGGCACTATGTTATTCCAGCATTGTACAACATATGCAATTCACTTATTAATTTAATAATATAAAACTTGACTACGTGTCCGAATATGTGAACGAAACAAACGTCTAGCTATACTCGATATTTTTCAATATTTCACACTGTTTGTCCTTGGGTTTTGAAAACAGATCTATAATAGCTCATGCTTTGACTAGAAGAAGATGTTCCGATACAAATTGTAGCTTTTAATCGCATTTATATGAGAGCAAATCAGCAAAAGATTCAAATATGAAAACAAACTAAATAGCCATTGTTGATGAACAGAAAATCAATTAAATATAACCAGATTGTGTTTGCATCTTTCTTTGACTTATATATATAGTATACGAATGATCTAAAACCGATCTCAAAACAAATTTATCTCTATGAAACCACGAGAGGGCATAAAATAGCAGGGGGGCTTTGTTTGTTATATGATAATGCAATTATCCTTTAATTAATTATTCAAATATGTTGTTATCAAATATACTTGAACATGTACAGCCCTACCCCCTTTTTCATAAGTCAATAACAATCCATTGATATCAGGAACTAGAACTTTTGCACAGCCACTTCAAAATAATGTACATGTACAACTTCAGATTTGCTTTATGTTGTGTTCATAATACGCTTTAATAAGTGCATCTCATATTTTTTTCCCGCTCGGCTGTTAATCTAAATTATTTTTTTTATTGAACAGTAAAAAAAAACTGTTTCAGGGCTGAGAGCTCAGCGGAAAGATTAATAGTAGAGAAAAATGAAAAAAATAAGAACTCTCGAGTTGAATAACATACATTTTTTCAACTTGAAATGAATATGATAGCATGAAGTTTTTAAGACAGATTCATTTTATGTTCTTTCTATGTCTATATTCGGATTTATGCGTATACTGGCCTAGCATATATTAATAGGAAGGTTTCTTTCAAAACTTTACATCAGTAAAGTTTGTAAAAAAGAATCACGTGAATACATGTGCCGAACTTATGTGAACCTGCTTCGGGTCGGGAGAAATTTATAGCTCAAAAAGGTGGGGTGTTTCCTGGCGTTGCAAGTCCCTTTTTACTTGGAAAAGGCGTAATTTAAATTTGAAAAAAACCTCAACTAGACCCCTCCATTCTTTCTAGAACTTGACTGAAACCTGGCTTTTCTCGAAGACTGGGTCCACCGGTAGGATCATATTCGCCATGAAAGACCAAATAAATGATTTTTTTCGGGCAAAGTCTGATTTCGTAATTAAAAAACAGCGACGTCAAAAAATATCTACGATTGTGGATAAACGGGTATGTACTATAGCAAACATAAATACATTGTAAGACAAAACAAAAGACCTACAAACATTCCAAATAGACGCACAGAACCATAGGTGATCTATGCTATGGTTAGAAAAGCATGCTAGAAATAACATAATTTTAAAAACTAAGCGTTGGGTCTAGCTGAACGAAATATTTTGGAACCGAATATATTTCCGATCTTGGTGAAAATTAAATTCTACTTTCACAAAAAAAGAATAAATAATTAAATGACATGCTGTAAATATAGTATAGGTGTCAGAACAGACAAATTGTGTGCGGTTTGGGCATATTCGTCACAAAATCAGACCATAGATTTATGATCAGACAAACATCAAGGTCTCCCCTTTTCCCTTTATCTGTAGATGGAAAAATTAAACATAAGATATCGCGAAGACATTCTCTGTAAAGGCACACTGATAAAGACTATTAAAGATAAGAGAAACATGTTAATTGATACGAGATAACATGTAACAAATCGTTATCTCTAAACATAGACTGTTTCCACCATATCACTATCACGGCGGGGACCAGATAATTTTTGTTCAGATAGTAAATTTGGATTATCTCCCGTAAGCAGGACAATATGTGCCATATGTGAATTTTGCTAAAGAAGAAGGTGTGGTAAGGGCCTAATATGGCCTAAAAGAATAAGTTTGCTTAAATTCACATTATTTTTTGCTGAAATGTTCTGTGGATATAGGTTAACAGTTAAAAGGAAGATTACTCAAGTATTGATGTACGATTACAGAGTTTTTCTGTGTAGAAAATGGGAAAAATTGCACATTTTCTCGAAAAATCAGTAATTTGACTCATTTTGACCACCTTTTCTTAAGAGGAAACATAGAGCACAGGCAACAACCACAAAAATATTCATATGGGAGGTCCAGTGCATCTGTACTAACAATTTGGTAAAATATCTAATTGGTTCTTGAATGTGCTTTATATTTCCGATTAGAAGAACCGTTCAATTTCTTGTATTTTTATGAAAACGTTCAAAAGTAGTTTCAACATGACGTCAGAACTGAACCTATTGTGACGTCATGGGTTCTAAATTTTGTATTTTGTAGCTAGGCTATGGAATAGCCTAGCTATATAGATAGGTCTTGGGGTGAAGTGAGGAGTACGCTTGCGCAGAGAGGAGAACGCATGCACAGAAGACTATTGACCAATAGGAATTTCAGATTCTCGAAAATCAAAATGGCGTCCAGTTTCGTCCTGATAAAACGGGGCGGGGTTTAATTTTTCTGATTGATTGATTGATTGAAGTCTACTCAGCAATATTTCAGCTATATCAAGACGAGAACAAGTTTGTTGATAAATAATCACTTTGGGGTATGGAAATGGCCATGGGACGGGAAATTCTGACTGCCACTGGAAAAGTAGGGTGAAATCGTCAAGGGCGGGGAATTTAGCCTTGTAGCCGATCACCTACGGACCACCCCAAAGAGCTTGCTACAAGGGTTCTTTAACGTGCAGGAAGCGTGGCATTTCTTCCAACACGTGGACCTGAGTTTACATCCCATCCGAAAGATGGGTTGTGTATTTATTAATCCCGCACAACCACGGAATGGGTCCTATTTCTATATCCCGGGACCCTCGGGGTTTAATTTTTCTGTTTCCTTGTGGAAGTTGAAAAGTATTATAAACATTTACTATAGGTGGTACTGGGAACAGGTTTGTAGAGGATGATGGGATTGGTATTGCAATTTCGCTTAGCCAGATTTATAAATATAGATATGATAAAAAGAATAAATATAGATATGATAAAAAGAATAAGAACAGTAATGTATAAATTTAAAACCAGAAGTTAATAAATAAAGATGAGGTATTCTGCAATAATCAATAATATACAAATACTATAATTGTGTTAAACAAAGCGTGATTGTAGTTTGTGGAGATACTTAGGCACGGGTACTTAGGCAATGGAGAACGAAAGGTGGAAAGAGATAGAATTGCGTTTTTTTTTACGGAAGAATAAAGAGCTACCCTAGGAGAATGCAAAATCAAAATGAAAAACAAAAAAACAAAAAACAAAAAAAACAAAAGCACGAAACTACTTTGAGTTGCTGTTGTAAAAAAAAAATAGAGATTTGATCGAATCACTGACTGTTTTATCACATGTGCAGACCAATAGAAGAAATTACAAAGAAGTACCGAGAAAGGCTTAATTCAAGTATTGATTTGAGTATACAAATACATCATGAGCCACCACACCCTTGTCAATCAAACACGCAATTTTCTATCAAAGGCTATTCCATTGCCTAGCGTATCGTTTTTATTTCATAAAAACCATTATCCGATTTATATCATCCACTTATGTTTGTAAAGTCCCCTCGTGTTTTCTAGTTTCCTTAAGTGTCTCAGTGGTATTATTCCGCCATTTTGGTCTAATAATTGTTCATTTAAATTTCATTTATTAAGAAATTTAACAAAATAGTTATTTAAAATGAACAGAAAGTTCAAATGCTTTTAAAGTTTACATTCCTTATCATTTTTATAACATTTTCGTTACAAAAACTTGAGCTAAAACACATGAACTTTAAATCTGTTGTTGGATTTACAGAACACAGAAATTAATCAAGGGAGATAATTTGATAGAATATTTGAACAAAGATATCACTTGAGAAATTAACATTTTGCAGTATTTCTCTCTTATTTCAACGGTGACCCCTATTTCTTATTTTTTATATGTAAACTACATAATGATAGTTAAACACATGCAATGTATGAAAAAATTCTATGATAGATTTTTCAAACTATCCTCTCATATGATCATTTCCCTATCATTTCTATGTAAAATCCTGAAATTTTCAGTTTCAGATTTTGCGTTTAAATGCATTGTGACCCCCATATTTTATTTTACATTTTGAACACTATTACAATTATGTTTCTACACAGAAAATTTCACAAAATTCTATAATAGGAAATTAATACCCTGCAGACACCTTAAGTGGTATTTGAACTTTCAAACCAACATAAAAGAAGATATCAAGGTGCAACTTAAAAAAATAACCAAAATTTAGGGCCAAATCAGGCCCTTATCGCACCTTGTCCTTTCAAAAATTTTGCTAAATTTGATAAAAATAATTTACACCATATCAAAGTTTCATTGTTATGATATATGAAAAAGAAAGGAAATGGGGTAAATGTCAAGGAGACAACATCCCATATCCAGGTAAAAACGACCAAAAACGAAACATCTAGGGGTCACCATATGGTCTTCAACACAGTAAGAACCTCACACCATATAGTAAGCCCTAAATGGCCTCAAAAAGGTAAAAAAGTGAATAAATCAATGGAAACAAACCACATCCAATAAACCAAATATCAAGAAACTAAAATTTTATAAGAAGACAAGGACAAGCCAATGACCAACATATTCCTGACTTGGGACAGGCGCAAAAATTGCGGTGGGGTTAAACTCGTTTTCTTGGATCCAAACCCTCCCCCTATGTGTGGTGAATGGCTAAAAATAAATACACAAAAAGACTCACAGTAAAAATCAAACTAGAAAAAAGTCCAACTTATCAAGACAAGTACCCTTACAATGAAGTACATAAACGTGAAGACAATACACACAGGTACTGTCCGGACAAATGCTCGCAGTTACTGACAGCTAGCTAAGGATATAATTTCCGTTGACTATGATATCAAGTTTAGAATTTTTATATCTATGATTAGAATAGATGAAAAATGCCGATGAAAAGCTGTAACCAATCATGGATTTATGGATCTGAGTCTCCACAAATGCGGTTAGAGGGTAAAGAGGAGACGAGTGCATCCTAACCTTTGGCTGGCCAATATGTTTGAACTGACAACAAGGACCGGTAGATCCAGTCGTTTAAAGGGCTCTCAAAGAAAAAAGCACATTCCAATCTATATTTGTCATTTTTTGTCAGAATTCTGCACAAAATATTTAAAAAATTATTGAAAAAGGGTTCCAAACCCTAGATCGTCCTATGGCTACACCAATGAACAAGTAATAATCGAGGTTTTTCTGTGAAAAAAATAACAGGTAAGCGTGGATCATTGTTGAAATTGGGGTAACAAAACGGGTTCCACAGCTCCCTGGGAGCCCGCAGCCCCTGTAAGATTAGAGATAAAATAATATAAACTTTATTTCCAATCAAGGAGCCCAAATGTATGTGAAGACGGACCCAGTGAGTGGAGCCAGGAGCCCTGTGGGTGGGGCAATGAAATCTTGTGTTGGAGCCAGGACCCCTAGTGTTGGAGCCTGGAGTCCGGTTTGTGTTGGAGCTCGGAGCCCCAAGTTAAGAAAGGTGTGAGCCCGGACCCCTAAGCCCTTGTTATTATCATCCAATAAAACTGTTTCAAATGAATGAGATACAACCAATATGGGTCATTCTTTATACTATTTTATACAGAACAAGGGCTTTAATTGTTTGAAATCAATTTGGTCGATCCAGGTGTACTTTGATATAGACTGAACTCGGTTGGCAGACACGGATCAAGGGAATTTGAAAGGGGTTTCCAATTTAGAAGTGAAAGGAAATTTTTGGGGTATGTCTTAGTAAAACATCAGCTATTCATTAAAAAATACATGATTGTCCAAAAAAGTTGGTCCCAACCCCCGGACCCCCCCCCCCTTGGATCCGCCAATGGTCGGGATGTCCAATCCGGCCTATGAGTTAGTATGCTATCCCGTTTGGTAAAGTCTGTAATATGCTCATATCTAATTTTAATTTAATTTTCCATTTTTTAAACACCGTTGAATTTCTATGTTTAATAAAGATTAGTTTTCTCTTATGTTTATGCTCAGTCTGTAATGGTGTCTTAAAATCTATCTATAATTCTGGGCAAATTTTAATGCAAATTAATTTGGGCAAAGGACGTATATGTTACAGTACAAATTGGAATCCAGTGGGATCCGGAATCCTCCTAGTAAAAATTGGAATTCCAATTTCTACCAGGACAAAGTTAGATTTCCAGTTTGTACTGGATTTAATCTGGAATTACAATTTCTCCTGGAGGAAATTGAGATATCCTGATTTATACTAGTAGGATTCTATGAATCCTACTGAATTCCTAGTATGATCCAGAATAATACTGGATATTTTGTTCTGTTCAGATTGATCCTGGATATTACCGACATTCAAAGCTGAAAAAAGTTTTTGATTTTGTTATAAGAGGTATGTTTTTCACTGCATTTTGATATATAAAAACTAAATACTAAAACAATAAAATGACAAATGACATAATTCTGCAACAGTGCATTGGTGGAAATCTGTGACATTTGGTAGAACATAAAATTTTCGATTTACGACGAGGGCATCGCATAGTATTGCATTTGTCAGAGTAACTACAAACTGTTGCTGTTATACTGCCATCTTCAAGTGAACGATTTTTTTAACATGACAATGTGTGAAAGAGGTATGGCCATTTTCACGTGAATTTATTTCGTTCAACATACTTATTTTGCGAATGCATTAAATCTTCTCGAAAACAGTTTTAACAGGTCATCTGTTATATACACTATCGCATCGGAACAAAATCAATTTAAATGGATTTAAAAGATGGAGTCAGTGAACTTGCCATTTAATGAGGCTTGTTTGGGGGGGGGCCCAATATCCCGTATCCCAGTAAGTCTGGACTAAAATATCCCTTTGAAAATTGAAGATATCCCATTAAAATATTCCTTTTTCCATAGACAAAATATCCCATATCCCAGTACTTTTTGTCTCAAATATCCCATATCCCATGAACAAAAGTGGCAAATATCCCGTATCCCGATATACCCTAAACAAGCCTCTTTAAATGAATGCAATTTAGACAGATTCGGGCAATTTTTGTAGGTTTTTGTTAAAATTCGTTGTAAAGAAACTGCCATATGAAAGGGCAAATGCTTATACATGCGCAACAAAAATCGTTGTCCTTTGGGTAGTACAATCTTTTCAAACATAGTAAAATAGCTAAAATGGACACAAAAGGCTTTTTGCAGTCGTGTGTTGACTGCTAACAAGTCAGAAAACAAAACAATCCGGATATATAAACAGGAAAAATGAAAGGATATGGAATGAATGTACATGTTACAAAAACGCACACGCTACATAGAAAACTCCAGTTTATTAAAGACATGTTTTTTTTTTATTCCTGTCTACAACATGATGTCGCCTGAGGGTCTTCAACTAGAGGTAAACAATATTCACCCCTCAAGCGAGATCAAGAAGGCCCCTAGCGTGCACTTAAGCGGTATTCTTGACAAAATTATATCAAGGTCACTCTCTTGTTCCCCACCCACCATGGAGTGCCAACTTGGGATATGCTCAGTGTTATCCAGCTGAAAGCACCAGGGTTACAAGAAGATAATAGAAATGTTGAGCAACATCGATCACAGCTAAAATATGTCATTGAAGCAACACATGTCAAGTTTATTTTTAAAAAGTACACGTACCAGAGACAACATAAAACGATTTTCGACAACATTTGAGTATATTCTGAAAATGAACCAACATAGGAACAAAATTCACGCCTAAATGGCCTTACTTCTTCCAGGTAGAGTAACAGGATTTGCTGCATATAAACCAGAGGCCCGTCATGGGTTTCTTTACCTGATTATCAGGGCATTTTTAATGATTATTTGATTACGAGGGCATTTATTTAATGATTATTTGATTATTAGCTTGCATTTTTATATATTTTTGATTACTAAGCTAAAAATTTATTGATTACCAAGGTAAAAATTTAATGATTATTTGATTACCAAGGCAAAAAATTAATGATTATTTGATTCCTAGGACCCCAATGAGGACCCTCAAACCAGAGAAACAAAAACTTCTAAAATCAACGAGATCAGTATCAGAAAAGTATTTCTAAGTATGCCATTTTAAGAAAAAAATTCATATTCCAATATTTTTGTAAAATACCTCCATGTGTTATTCCATATTTAAACTGTTAACTTATGAAAACTAGTGATCAAAAGTTTGAACTGTGCTCAAAGGTTTAAGAGTTCGAAGTAAAACATCTATAGCATTTATACATTTAGACAATCAATCTTATTCTTTCAAAATTAATCTTTTACTTAAATAATCACCATAACAGTGGAGGGACATATTACAAATAATGTTTTACTTCTCTACCACCAGTTTTATTGACTTAAGTTAGTAAGATTCAGAATCCTACTACATTGTAGTATAGATTAGCCTGAGGATATCTCAATAACCGAATTCTAATTTGTCCCAGAAGGAATTGGAATTCCAGTTTGTACTGGATTAAATCCAGTACAAATAAGAATTCTAATTTGTCCCAGTAGAAATAAAAATTCCAATTTGTACTATGAAAATTCTGGATATTTGTACTGTAACAAATACATCCTTGATTAGGAAAGCAAAACAGAAAAAACTACTTTATGTCTATAGGAGTCTAGAATGATGTTTTTTCGCTGAACTTGATTACTCTTTATTTAGGGGCCGACTCCGCGGACCTGCCGTTGGGTGTGGGGTTTCCTCACCGTTCATTGAAGATCTTATGGTGGCTTTGAGTTGTTTTTACTCCCCTTTGAGTCGTTGTCTCTTTGACACATTCCCCGTTTCCCTTCTTTAACGACAATTTCTATATGTTTTATGTAAACCTGTAATTTAATGTATGCTGAAACTAGAATCGCGTTTTTACATAGTAAATAATAAAAGTCCAGATTATATGAGAAAGTATTTTATAAAAAAATCTATGTGTAATAGTACTAGATCTAGCAGTATGAATTCTAACATTCCCTCTGTACAAAAAGGTCCTGACTACATTTTTTCTATAATGGAATTAAAATGCTCTGCCTGACCATTTAAAAAAAACTATGACAGTAAAAATTAGTGTAAAAAGTGCTAAAACGTACTTTATGGGGAAAATGAGCTGGCAAACTAGTTCCCTTTCTAGTAAAATATAAATTGAGTTTGAATATGATATGATCTGTGATAAAGTTACAGTATTAAGAAAATACATAGTATTTTTCAATTATTGTCTGTTTAATTGCTGTCCTATTTCATGCCCCTGATGGGGTTTTAGTAAAATACTCCACTGGAAATAATGCACCTATTGTGGGTCATCCTGAGCAGAGACATATACATGTATATACACATGTCTCTCCCCTGGGAGCTAAAAAATCTTCTTTTTTTGCTATCTTTTATTTTTTCGAACTCTTTTTCGAAAATTTCACAGTTTTGAAATGCCCAAAAAAAACAAAAAAAAAACGATCTTCTAAGTTAATCGGTAGAAAATTATTAATATAGTAGTCTTCCGCCATTTTGAATTTTTTATTTATACTGTTGTGGTATTATTTACTTTTTAAACATGCAAATATTTTTTATTTGTAATATATCAGTAAATATGATATCAATGACACAAAAAGCAAAGGACCTTTATTGACACTGATTTTGACATGTATTTATCTAATAAGATGAGGTATGGTAACTTGATAATTAATATTTCGGAAGAGAATATTTGAAAAAGGTAGATCATCTGATAAAGATATTTTACATAGCTATCACTATGAAAATTAACATTTTACAAATTATAAGGAAAACAAAATCCGGTGACCCCCATTTTTCTTTATATTTTTTGAAAGTATGTTCAATGGGCTAACATGTGAGTAAAGTAGAGAAAAATCTATGGAATAGTTTAAAAGAAAAAAACATAATACCTGTTTTTTCCTTTCTTTTCATTAGAAATATTTGATTATTTTGATATCAGTTATTTCAAAAACGAGCACCGCGACCCCTTTTTTTATTATTTTTTTTCCTGACTAAAGAAAATCTATGGAAAAAATTGGAGTACCCATCTACCTTAACCGTTCATAAAGACCAATAATAATTATCAAAGGTCCAAAATTATATTCTTTGCCAAACAAAAATGCTAATTTGCATATGTAAATTAGATTTTTTGACATCATTGAAGCTCCAACAGTCCAACCCAGTTCTTGGACTTTTCCAGACACTAATTTGATTCACCGGAAACATACAAGACGCATGCGCAATTTTAAAACATCCGGCATACAAAAATTTGCAGACAGCTGAAAAATGTAGTTTGCAATTTACTACTTGTTTCGCGGTGTATGCCGGATTATTATGGTCCAAAGTTATTGGAATGTACTCAGAGATCATTGCGATCGCAACTTAATCTTGACATACTGAAAATTATTTACACAGGTCAATTATATTTGTAGCAAAGTTTACTTTAGGGGTCCCTGTCCTATAAGTTTCGCTGTACTAAGTCTAACCCTTGAAAACAAACCCTAACCCTTAATTATAACATAACCTGATAACCCTAACCTTTACCTTAACCAGTCAAGGTAAATACATAAAAAATCACAACCCTAAGGTAGTGTTGAACCAATTATCGACGACAAATTTGAACGAATTCAACAATCCTACTAGTCGAGGTCAAAAATAATAATCTATTATCGCTGATGTCTCTGAAAAACATTCCTGATGTATCGATTTCAATAACCACTAGCTTCATTCATAAGAATATTTACGAGAAATGACAAAATTCAAGCAAACTCGTGTAGTTGTTCAAGGGAGACAATACACTTCCTGAATACTGCGAGCTTTTTTTCATGAACAACACATTGGACCATAACAAACCAATACTTAACTGGGAATATATTTACGATACAAAAGTGATAAATGGTGTAAAGGAACAAAAAACAAATTATTTTTTTATAATATCAATTTCTAGTGAGAAGTGAGATGGATTATAAGAGTAGTAGTCAGAAATAAAGTATATCCTGGTATAAATGAAATTATTTATTTATACCAGGATACCATAAATAAATAATTTATTTATTTATGCCAGGATACCAGAAAATAAGGGGATGGGAAGATATTCCACTCATGTCTGAACTGAAAATATTTTCCTGTGTTTTATAATGTTATTGACTAATAGGGATAAAATTCAGATTTAACTAAACTGTCTGGTAAGATACTAGTACATAGGGAATATTGGAAATCAAAATTTAGAACTTTTTTCAGATAAAACTTATTTAGATAATGGAAAAAAATCAGCACTTAAGAATTCTGATTAAAATCTATTAATAATCGATCATAGCTGTCCCGATTATTTCCAATGATCTATAATTATTTTTTACTGATTTTTTCAATACTACTAAGGTAGTGGGATCCCTAAAGTAAACTTCGTCAAATTATCGTGCGCTTCAAATTCGCTGCGGAACCATTAATGTACCTTCAAAGGACATTGTGGTTTTGTGCCTATCTCCATCACTTTCAGAAATTTTCAAAAGGACAATATAAGCGTTTGTGCTTCAGAAATTATTCAAATTTTTTTTCCCTTTTTGAAACACTACAATTGGGACTTTCAGTAGTCAAGAAGTTGAGGGCAGAAATTTTATGGTTTTGCAAAGTTAAAGTTGAGACACCCATTCATCCACATACTCTAACATACCCTGTGTACACCTTGAATAAAGCCAGAAGAAATAATTATTTATTCTTGTATATTTAAATGCCATTTCTATTAGTGAATTGTTGAGCTAATGCAAATAACAATATGTTATTCAAACCAAGGATGTATATTAAGAAGGATAAGCACCTCGTGATAATTTATTTACAAATATATCGTTGTCACTTTGGGACCCTCTCTTTAAGGTATTAAAACAACGGAAATATAAAAATGATGGTCACAAAAATTGTTCTGCAAGTACAGTAGATGTTAAACTTCAGG
>MJUU01016896.1:9706-27557 GCA_002080025.1 Modiolus philippinarum | reverse complement strand
AAACTGGATCCCTGTTCGAAAGTCAATAATTGCGCACATGATACCATTATGTCTATACACACAAAACGTCCTCAGTAATAACACTTATTTTAAGTATTTAAGCTTAGTTATTCTACATTTTTGTAATTAATTGTGATATTACGATATTATGTACACTAGTGAAATTAAGCAGTAGATTAGTTTAAAGGTTTATTTCTTTTCAATTGGAATTGTCCGTAGCTTACAAAACAGACTTAAGAGTAAATGGCCATCTTGACACTATTTAATTCTAATAATATTTAGATGTTCTAAAAATATTTAGGTATTTCGACCCCTATTTTATATTTAGCGGTGGTTATCATTAGCGGTCAGACGCTTTATTTTTTCTGATTATCTTTATGCATTTAACAATACTTTATATAGTAACATATATTTTTATTGCACAAATATTTACCAGTAATGCTAAAAAAATTGACTCTACTAATAATTTAAAAATCTATCATTAGTGATTTAAATACGTTTTTTTTTATTATGTATGTATTGTATACACTAGTGGTTAACCAGTTGGCATTGTTTATTCGACTTATTATTCGCTTATTTCAGTAATTAACAAAATTATTTTGTAGCAGCTTTTTTGTCTGTGTGTGGTAATTTCGGCATGTCTTCACTATCGACCAAGTGTGAATCGATAGTCTAAATAATAAATGCGATCCCGATAGAGAAATTATTTCTGTAATGAAATAATAAAGGGCCACGCCGGGTGCAGCATGTAGAATACTGAAATTTGAACAAGTGTAATTCATAATGAATGAGGACACAGTAAAGAGCTTGATACAGTAATTAAATGGACACAATAAAGAGCTTGAAACAGTTGCAATTTGGCCCCTTTTGGCCCCTTAAGCTCGTAAACGGGAAAAGCTATGCCAAATTAGTTGATTTACTACGGAAAGCTTATATCAAGAAGAATCCAAAGAAAAAATCTGATCGAAATCCGATGAATAATAAGGATTTCAAATATTTCGTAAAATTACAATTTTGGTTTGGCCCCTTTGACCCCTTGTAGCTAGAAAAAGGTGAGAGCTGCGCAAAATCTGTTGACATACTACTGACAGCTTACGTCAAGAGGAATCCAAAGAAAGAAATCCGATGAAAAATAAAGATTTCACATATTTAGAAAATTTGCAATTTTGGCCCATTTGACCCCTTGTAGCTCGGAAACGGTAAGAGCTACGCAAAATCCGTTGACATACTACTGAAAGTTTATATCAAGCGGAATCAAAAGAAAAAAATCCCATCGAAATCTGATGAAAAATAAAAATTTCAGGTAATCCGCAAATTTGCAATTTTGGCCCCGTTCGGTCCCTCATAGCTGGGAAAGGAAGACAGTTACCAAAAAAATAATAGTTGAGCGCTATATTAATTTTTCATGAGGAATCTAATGAAAAAAAAACTGCATCAAAATCGGACAAAAAATGAAAAAAATAGATTTTTGAGATATCCCTCTTTTGGGGCCCATCGACGCCGACGACGACACCGCCCGTATCATGCCAATATACGACCTCAAAAATTTTTTTGCGGTCGTATAAAAAATGTTTGTTACAGTAATAATGATTTTTTCAACAATTGCATATATTACTTGACTATAATAATGATCTTGTCGGTTAACACTAGGCCGATGTAGTGGTCTTGTACACGTGTAAGATAGCATACGATTCGTGGTATAGATAATAAGCAGAGTCCTTGTACATTGGAAAACTAATGATGGTTATCATGGGCTATTTGGAATACTTCAGATATTGGTAAAAACTAGGAATACTTCCATATTCTGTATTGATGTTAATGCTCTGCAATTAATAGGACCCTCTCAAATTGGGCATTTCACACTAATTAAGATTAATTACCCTAGCTAGTCTCAATGGTAATAAATTTAATTGTTTGAGAAAAGTATAATATTTTTCGCACTCAGCCAGTAATGGTCTATTTTAAAGCGTTTTTTACAAACTATAATTTTGATATATAGCGGAAAAGTTTGGCATCGTGAAAACTAACGGCAAGATTGCTAATATCTTAGAAGAAACACATGTTAGACATGTTTAAATTCTTTGTATTATAATAAAATTAGATAAGTTACTAATACATTTGTATTACATAGCTAGTGGTAAATGTTGCATTGACATACTCAGATATCATAGTAAAACTAAAGACATAGAAATGTAAAAAAATTGCTGATTTACACAGCGGGGTAAATAAAAAGAATGTTTATTTGTTTTTATATATTGAAATGAATTTCTAATAAGAAATAACAAAATACCGAGGTTACTGTGAATGATTTTCTAACAATATAAAGTAAAAGTTTTATTATCAAAAAAGGGTATTTCTGATATTAAAAGAATTGAGTTTTTATCATTAAAAATTATTTTAAATGTAAAAGGTCGATTTTTTAATGCTAAAAATTATATTTTTTTAATATTACAAGTAACCTAGTCTGTTGGTAAAACACTCGCACTTCAGAAGAAATATCAAACTCAAAACTCCCCGATTAGTTTGGTAAAGAGTCGTCATGTATTTCAATAGACATCGGCAGTATTAGCGAGAGGCCAGTTCGAAATTATATGTTAGCAAGTTTTAATTAAGATATGATTATCTGCTAAATTCTTTATAATATATTCCGTTTTGGATATGTTTTCATATTTATTCTGCTACAAAAGGCTGGTTTTCACATCACGAAAAGTTACTGGTGCACAAACATTTTATCATTTAGTCATTTCGAAAATGATGAATATGAGCATGTCCATAATTTACTACATATTTAGTAATAAATGAAATAAAAGGGACAACAGGAAACACTTACAATGGCTGAAAACTATACTTACATGCCACAATCTGTTAGGGAACTACACATTAAAACACAAATAAGACAAAATAAGCATTAAATGATCATGAGTCAATTTTTATAATATTGATAATCATAAATAACAAAATACCGAGGATAGTGATAATTTAATTTATTAATTGCGCATTTTGACAACTAATGCCTCTTCAGTTCAGATTAAGCTGATAGAGTACACATAAGCAATTGTTAAATTACTGTATGATGTGATATTTACATGCACCACAAACCTTTAGAATAGACCATATCCGAGCTGTGGTATCAGGGTTTACCGGACCACTTTTCAACACGTCACAGTATAGAAAACGTCACGTCATAAAACCTAAAACGTCAATAAACTGCTCACATGGGTCGGAAATGTTTATGACGTAGGGCGGACAAACAACCGCTGGTAAATCTAAATGCCAGAACTTGGATATGGCTTATTGAAATACCAATCCAGAAGTTGACTTATAGATAAACAATGGCCTCAGAATACGTGGCGTATTGCTGTTTTACTCGGTCACTTATTTATTAATTTATTTTCAGACGAAGTAAACTGTCTCTAAAAATTACATATTAGTGTTACAAAAAGTATATACAAATACACATTGGTGAGAATCGAACCGTCCGTCAAAAATCGAATAATCCATATGGCACATATTGTCCTGCTTAAGGGAGATAATCCAAATTTACTATATGGACAAAAATTATCTTGTCCCCGCCCTGATAATGATATAGTGTTTAGAGATAACGATTTGTGACATGTTATCTCGTTTCTCTTATCTCTAATAGTCTATATCAGTGTGCCTTTCCAGAGAATGTTTTCGCGATGTTTTATGTTTAATTTTGCCATCTATAGATAAAGGGAAATGGGGGACCTTGACGTTTTTCTGATCATAAATCTATGGTCTGATTTGGTGACGAGTATGCCACAACCACACACAATTCGTTTGTTCTGGAACACTGATACTATATTTACAGCATGTCATTTATTTATTCTTTTTTGTGAAAGTAGATTTAATTTTCATCGAAATGGAAAATATAATTTCGTTCAGCTAAACCCAACGCTTAATTTTTAAATAATTTTATTTCTAGCATGCTTTTCTTACCATAGCATAGATCACCTATGGTTCTGTGTGTCTATTTGGAATGTTTGTAGGTCTTTTGTTTGTCTTGCAATGTATTCATTTTTCTTATAGTGCACACCCGTTTATCCACAATCATAAATTTTTTTTGACGTCGCTGTTCTTTAATTATGAAATCAGACTTTGCCCGAAAAAAAAATCATTTATTTGGTTTTTTATGGCAAATATGATCCTACCGGCGGACCCAGAAAGAATGGAGGGGTCCAGTTGAGCTTTTTTCCAATTTAAATTACACTTTTTCTACGTAAAAGGGGACTTTTAACTTTCCACCTTTTTGGGCTGTCAATTTCTCCCGACCCGAAGCAGGTTCACATTAGTTCAACACATGTATTAACGTGATTCTTTTTTACAAACTTTATTGATGTAAAGTTTGAATGAAACCTTCCTATATGCTTGGCTAGTGTATGCATAAATCCGAATGTAACATACAAGGAACATACTATGAATCTGGCTTAAAAACTTCATGCTATCATATTAATTTCAAGTTAAAAAATATATGTTATTCACTCAAGAGTTCTTATTTAATTTTTCTCTACTATTTATCTTAGCTTTCCGCTGAGCTCTCTGAGTCTCAGTACTGAAACAGTTTTTTTTACTGTTCAACAAGTGTGGACCCAAATTGATGTTTCGCCTGTCCCTATCTGGTCGCAAAATTGATGTGAAAACTCAAACTGACTAAATCAGAAAACTTAACATGTTCAATTCGCTAAACTGTGAAATAACATTAACTGACAAACGCAATTTAGCCGACTGTAAGGTATAAGATGTGTCCCACTCTGAAAGTGATGCTTAAATATTTTTCTTTATTATTTTCTCTGCATTTATAGTGGAGTAACATGCCAATCTCAATACAAAATAGAGTACGAAATGATTTCAAACAGGAGAAAAGATATTTATTTAGATCCACTCTCACAGTGGGACATGTCTATCACAGTGATTTGTCATGGTACCACTCTTTCTGTACTGTACCAAATATCATTGACCTACCACTTATCTGCTGATAGTCACTGAGAAAATAAACTAATCACAAAATCTTAACATGCTCACTAGATCGTGAAATTGAGATCAAATATGAAAGCCATATGACAGACTGTCATGTACTACCTAAGACCACCCTACTTACCATACATATCATTGACCAACCACTTATAGCTTTATTGAGAAAATGACCTAATCACAAAATCTTAAAATGCTCACTGGACCGTGAAATTGAGGTCAAGGACAAAACCATATGACAGTCATGCACTTCATAGGACCAATATATATACCAAATATTATTGACCTACCACTTATAGCAACCGAAAAACTAAAATAAGCACAAAAACTAAACATGTTAATTGGACCATGAAATTGAGACACAAGACACAGACAAGTGCCATATAGCTGACTGGCATATACTTCTCAAGACCTCTCAAGACTTCTCAAGACCAACCTACATGCCATATATAATTGACCTACCACTTATAGGTACTGAGAAACTAAACAAAGCAGAAACACTTTACATGTTCATTGGACTGTGACATTGAGGTCACAGACAAATGCCATAGCAGACTGCCATATACATGTTCTACTCAAGACTAACCAATATACTAAATATCATTGACCCACCAATTATAGTTACTGAAATAATGACCTAATCACAAAAACTTAACATGAAAGTTTACGCCATCGCCACCATACTTTTTACGCATATGTATCGTTTTTCACGCTTTTCGTCGTAGGTGAGACAAACAATTGGGTTTGATTTGTAATTGAGGTGCATTGGTGTTTGGTCTACGCCTAGACTCCCAAGCCCATGTTGACTTAAGAGTGCTTACAAATGTAATGCCAAACTCTGAATAACAATATAATGCAGTGTATACGTAGTAGTAACTTTAAATGTTATTTATATACATAAACATGTACTTTTAAATTTGCATGTATACATTTCGTATATCTGTAGTATCTTACATGAACATATTGACTGAATCTGCAATTGACCAAAATAAAACTGCATCATATACATGTACATTAATATAAATTGAAAATGTTGATTAATCTTTGTTAATGAATTAGCCTTTTTGTGTGGGTTTGGCCTTGTGAGTTTCGTCCCCTTTATGAAAATTAAAAATACTAATATGCAATGGGACTCGTCAGTAGGCAGTGCATATGAATTTTTTTCACGAATCTGATAGATTAAATAGTCTGAAAAAATAATTGGGAATGTGCATTTAATTATAAATGGTAACTCAATGAGTGTTGAATGGTTTGATAAATGAATGAAGGCTGTGTAAGAAGATTTATGAATTTATTATGTCCTTAGTAGAACATCCTCACAGCAACAATATTGTAAAATTACCATGCTAAGAGCAAACACTGAGAATGAAACTGGGAGTTACAAATATATGTAAGTAACAAAATGTGAAGTAATATTTGATAAATTATCAACAACAGATGTTGAGCAAATCAAATTGCTTAATTTGTGCTTAAATAAACATCTCAAGCTAAGGTTTACAAAGTTTTCCTGGTTTTGGCATGTAGTTCATAATGTTCATCAACAATCCTGGGTCCAAAAATTGAATAAGAATTGCTTAAATGTAAACAACATGCATGTCTGTCATTCAATAACTTAAAAGAAGTTTGGTTTGTTCCCCATGCGTTTTGAAGTGGCATAGTTTTCTCTAAGACGAACCTTATTTTCCCCTTTAACATACATTCGAGGCGCAAGTGTGGGCACAGAATTTACAATTTACCCAATAAACTGTAGACACAGGATATTTCTTGCCCGCCCCTTGCATCGCCTAAATTAATGCTCGTTTATCTGCTGCAGCAGCTGTAGAAATAAATATGATGAGATCACGCATTCATTTTTACAAAGGGGCCAGGGCCACCATCTGAGCGTGGAATCTGTTTGTACTCCTCTAGACCCAACTGCTTGTCAAATATGATATCAAGTGGCCAGGATTAATGGTACAGGCTAACTGCTTGCTAAAACTTAAGGTGATCTTTAATGTGTGACTAAGGGACCAGGGCCACCATTTGGGCATGAAATCGGTACATACTTCTCATGATGCAACTGCATGTCAAATGTTAAGTGGCTAGGGATGGTAAAAGCTGTACAAACTGCTTACGAAAAATTTAGTGATCACTCATGCGTGACTAAGGGACCAGGGCCATAACCTAAGTAAGGATTGAGTCGTACCCATACTGATGCAACTGCACATCAAATACTATGGACTTACAACTAACATAAGCTTGTTAATTCACAATAATTTGCAATTGTTGATGCTGCCGACGCCCCCAGAAACGCTATCCCCAAAAAGGGGAGGGGTCCAAGCACTGGGGAATAAACTATGAAATCAATGATGCTGAGACTGAGGATTAGCCCCTGCTAGGAATTTCCACTTTTCCAGAAATGGGGGGAGGAGGTTGCAACATGTGAGAATCTGCTAATGCACAGAGCAACTGCGCATAAGGGTGCAAATATTGACAAATGGTAACATATAAATTATTCATAGAAGCCGACAATTTTTTTTAGGGAGATCAGGGAGATCATCCTCGAATCACAACTTTATTTTTACATGTAAAATTCTAAACTGCAAAGGTACTTAAAAACAAATGAAATTCCGATCCCCTGCATTTATTTCCAAATATCCTGGGCTTGCTTACATTATACAAATCCAGAATTTCCCAGCTTAATAAACTGCTGCGCTAGGAGCGCATGATACACCCCTCCACTGTCAAGTCGAACTTTATGGCATTGTTGGACCACAACAAAATTTTGATTGAAAAAAAAAATCAAACAGAATATGTGCCTTACAAAGATATAACAATTAACAAATATCAAATCAAATTTCACAAAGTCCAAGGGCCATAAAAAATCAACCCACCGGAACCAAATTCATAATTAATCTGTATCTCACCTAGATGTACTCACATACCAAATATGAAATTAATATGTCAAGGCGCTCGAGCAGTTAAAGTAAAAATACTCCGGAAACCTATATTTCTCAAAATTTCACTAAGTCCAAGAGCCATAACTCTGTGCAAAATCAACCGATCGGAACAAAATTCAAACTTGATTTGTATCTCACCTAGATATACTCATATACCAAATCTGAAATCAATATGTCAAGCAGTTATAGCAAAAACTCCGGAAACCTATATTTCTCAAAATTTCACTAAGTCCAAGGGCCATAACTCTGTGCAAAATCAACCGATCGGAACAAAATTCGAACTTGATCTGTATCTCACCTAGATATACTCATATACCAAATCTGAAATCAATATGTCAAGCAGTTATAGAAAAAACTCTGGAAACCTATATTTCTCAAAACTGTACTAAGTCCAAGGGCCATAACTCTGTACAAAATCAACCGACTGGAACCAAATTCGAACTTGATCTGTATCTCAGCTAGATATACTCATATACCAAATATGAAATCAATATGTCAAGCGGTTACATATCCCTGACTATGCAGCTTTTAGGACAGTGTTTTTGCTCTGTTCAAAAAGTCACTGTACAAACTACATGCTCGACAGTAACGAATCAACTGTGAAATGGACACTCCATAGGCTGGAGAGGTAGGTATATTGCTGCTAAGAAAGGGAAAGTTCACAATGGGGAAATTAAAATCATCACGCTTGTCATATAGCTTAGATTTCAAACGTCCATCTTCGTCATTATAGAATAAAAGATCTAGGTATGAAGTTGAAGTAGGTGTTTCAGTTGTTTCCTTAATTTCAAGCTCATTTGGATAGATCTGATGTAAATACTCCTTAAATTTAGGATTATTGAGAGAAAATACATCGTCTATGTAGCGGAAGCTGAAATTAAAGGACTGGGCTAAATGTTTTTGTTTTCTTTGAATAAGCCCTTGTAAAAACTTGGCCTCGTACGACTAAAGGAAAAGGTCAGCTAAAAGCGGCGCACAGTTTGTTCCAATAGGAATCCCTATTGTCTGTTGGAAAACACGACCTCCAAATTCGACAAAAATATTGTCGATCAAAAATTCTAACATTTTGATAACGTCAGTCTCAGTGTACTTGTAAATATCACTGATAAATCCTGAAATTTGCCTGATTTTGAAAGCCAGATATCAGGAAGAGATGATCGGTGACATATCACTTTTATTTTATTTTTGGAATATATGATTTACGACCTTTATAAATTGTAATATCTTAAAATAAAAAAAAATCTGTCTAATTTTTTTATTAGGCTCGAACTACGGCACGCCATTCTCGTCAAAACTACTGAGGAAGACATTTGTGCAAAAGTACACATCGAGATTTTTTAATTACATACTAAGAGTTTTTAAAATGCACCGAGAAATAAAAATATGCACTGAGAAATTATTCTTACACACTCAGAATTAATTTTACACACTCAGAAATAAATTTAACACACTCAGTTTTGTGCACTCTTTCTCTGCTCAGATCTCATAAATATTCATGTAATATAATTATTCAACAAAACATCTTGGTCTTTGAATAGGTGTGTTTTTATTTTGATCCTAGGGTTACTTCGGACTTCCAAATAAAAAAAGCTTTTCTTGGAACATGATCTATTCATGCTATTTATTTTTTCATTAAATTCATGAAAGGGTGCATTCTTGTTGCATGTTGATCTACATTAATTGGAATGGCAAAGTTTCATCAAAAGTCTGCAATGGAATTGCAAATATAGTCTATGATCGTATCAGGTTTCAGGATTGGGACCTGTATCTAATTCCGCCAAAACAGTTTTCAATTACCCCTACATTGGCGGATCCAAAAGGGGGGGTTCTCAGGTTGGAACCGCCCCCTTTTGGGGCAATCGCATATTTTTAAATGAATATCCAGATGTAATACTGATAAATACTCAAACAATTTTCGTGCCTCCCTTTTCACTGGGGATTCAGAATGTAGAGCTTTTTATACAGTACACACGGAGCGTTTCAGTTACAAAACACCCTGGTCTGACATGAGTGAAAACACTGACAATTGCTGGTGGAATGCTGGTGTTTACACCGATATTTATGACTTGCCAGCATATTTCTTTGTAATTAACAACAGGAAGTTTGCTGGTGTTTACACCAAAATTTGCTGTTGTTTACTTTACTGTGTGAAATATGTCATACCTGAGTGTAACATAAATGATTTTTTGTAAAATTATGATATTGTTGGAAAAACAGATATACATGTACATATATGCATGTACATTAGTACAAATGTATAAGATATGCCATCTTTAACATTTACATGTATCAAGAAAAACATCTTTAAGTTTAGGCAAATTTCATTGTGTGTACATGCATTACACTGTGCAACGTCGATAATGGCTAATCTATCTTCCCGAAATTAAGGTAACAGAAGAATAACGCATTTTGTTCTTTTATTCATGAAATTCATAATAATTAATCTAAACATTGAGGTTGCAGGCGTTGTCGTCCTAAGTATACGGCCCCACTCCTATTATTTTACACATTAAAAAGAGAAAAATGGCAAACAGGAAGTTGATATCATAAGGTGACCAAAATGGCAGACGACACATTCCCCCTATATATAAAGTCAAATACTAAATTTGGAATAAATCGGCCCAGCAATAGCTAGAAAAGTGCGACGAAAATTTTTACTATGTTCAATAAACATGATAAAGGTAAAAATGGCTAAGTCCCGCAAAACAGGAAGTTGATATCATTAGGTGACCAAAATGGCAGACGACACATTTTCCCTGTGTATAAAGTAAAATACCAAATTTGAAATAAATCTGTCCAGCAGTAGCTGTGAAAAATGCGAAAAATTTTTACTATGTTCAATAAAAGGAAAAATGGCTAAGTTCCGCCAAACAGGAAGTTGATATCATAGGGTGACCAAAATGACATTCTCCCTATATATAAAGTCAAAAACTAAATATGAAATTAATTTGACCCTGCAGTAGCTGAGAAAAGTGCAACAAACCTCGGACGGAAGGACAGACGGACAGACAAGAGTATTCAAATATACCACCCACTCACGAGTGGGGGTATAATAATAGATAAACAATTATCCGAAATCAGGGGATTCCAGAGGGGGCATCTAATTGTACATGGCAATGAAGTGTTTATTCACACTGTAGCATTTTTAATGGAAAAACTATCAAATAAACAGCTGCACCAAGAGCGCATTACATGACCGTCCCCACTAGGGGTGTAAAGATACACCTTTTTTGCAAATGATAAGTATTGCGATATTCTATCGATACATGCCACGATACATTTTACAATTATTTAACCCTTACAACTCCGCCGCCATTACAGCTGAGGTCGCTTAGGCCGTTTTTATTTATTAAGTTGGTTTACGGATCCGCCGATCCGATTTTTCTGAAATTGAAAAAAAAAATTTGTATTTGTAAATCATTTCTGCAGACCATAGATCTTCTAATCAAGCACAGAAAAACATAAATGTTTACAATAAGGGGTCGAGAAATAACTAAATACCGAAGTCACTGTGAATTTACTTTCTGCATATGCGCATTTCGACAACTTATGTCTCATCAGTGCAGATAAAATCTAAACGTTTGGAAGACCATAAACTCAAAGATGTTTAAAAACTGATAGAGAACAAATAACCAAAGTGATAATGATACCCTGACAAAAAAAATAAAAGTGAAGACTTAATTTTCCATTTGAGCAGAACAACAAATTAATGGCTTGACTCAATTGATAACTCAAAAGTGAGTTTGAATTTGAATTTTTCCCCTCCTCGGACTCTAAATTTCTTTGGCTTATAACAACAAATTAAATTAAAACGGCCTTATGACATTGTGGAAAACACAGGAGAATGAAATAATCAGAATAAATTGAATGATTTATTCTGAAAACGTAAAGTATTTTTTATTTTGCAGTAGAAAAAAAGCTTCCAAAGGAAGGCAGATATTATATCTTAAGGAGCCTTTCCAATATCGTATCCAATAACGAAGTTCACCCTACACATGTAATCACTTGATTAAGTATCAAAAACGGACGGTATAACAATGAAAGAAACCATGAGACAAATTTAACTTTGCGTTTATAAGATGTAGTAAAGACATGATTGTACCATTCATTTGATTATTTTTGAAGAAATATACGTAAAACAGCAAAATATCAAATTACTGGGAAAAAATATACAAACCTTGGCATGGATGTAATCACAATGATTCTATTCTGCCTTGCTTAGTGTATTTGGTTTTAGAACAATCGTTTCATTATAAATTTTTACAGACATATCACGAGTTATCCGCCTACTTGAGAAAATAAAATCCGCCCAGTTGCAAATTATTTTCTGCCCAATTGAAAAACTATTTCCGCCCAATTGCAAAACTACCAGTGAAAGAGGCAAGGGAATTCTGGTATGTGATAATCAATTCATCTTGTTACATGTATGTGTAATCAAAATAATATTTGGTTTAGGTGCGGGGATCTCAACCGTTTTCAAGATAGTATATCATTCTTAATTGGTGAGGGCAGGGCAGGGCACCACCCCCAGATGATTTCTAATTTGTATCTATCCATTCACCTTATCGTGAGTAATAAAATTATTAATGGTTAAAAGGAAGTGATCCAATAAAATAAAGTATGATCAATGTTTTCAAATTTGCGTACAGTCCCTGGATCAGTCAACATTCCATTTTGACTGATCGTTGACTGGTGAGTGATCGCTGAATGATCACTGAATCATGACTTTTGACGGCTGACGGATAGTAAAATTAACTGATGACCAATGAATGATGCGACTCTTGACTCTTGAATCATGACGGATGACGAATAGAAAGAAATCTAATTAATTATGCACGGATGATCGGTGACGGACGACTGATACAGGTAAATTGAAAAATTACCGGCGAAACGAATCTCACCGAGCGTTGATTTATTATTCCTAGTAAGATCGAAAGTCATTATCAATACCTGTATCTGATAGTTCTTAGCAATTCAAGAACATGAAAAAAATGTGATTTAAAAAATACTTAAGAATCTTCATTTTAGTCCAATGTATAACGGCTCTGCTTAATTATACCACGCATTGTATGCTATCTTACACGTGTACAAGACCACTATCGGCCAAGTGCTAATCGACAAGATCATTATTATAGTCGAACAATATATGCGATTACTGAAAAAATCATAATTACTGTAATAAACATTTTTTTTATTTTATTACAGAAATAATTTCTTTATCGGGATCGCATCTATTGTTTAGACTATAATAATGATCTCATCGATTCGCACTTAGCCGATCGTGAAGACATGCCGAAATTACCACACACGTGGAAAAAAGCTGTAAAATAGTTTAGTAAAGTACTGAAATACATTTAAGCAAATAATAAGTCGAATAAACAATATAAACTGGGGTACAGGTATTTTGGCAGTTGACAGTCGTTAGCTGTTAGTTGTTAGTCATTAGTTGTTAGTTCCAATAAAAAATAAAATATAAAAAGAGAAAAGTAAATGCTTAACATATGGGTAATTGACCTTACTCAGCAAAATTTCAAACAATGTTGTAACATTTGTCTTAATTATCTGTCTTAAATGGTATTTTAATGTCGTGGATACCAAGAGCTTTTGAACCTGTGCTCATAAATATGTCTGTATGGAAACAGTAAAGTAAACAAACTTTTACTTTCAGGAACATAAACCAAAATATTTGAATATGTAACCTATCTTGTAATTAAGGCTATTATAAGCATTTTCTTCGTTTCATTATTAAATTTTGTCCTTATTTCTTCTTAGATTGGAGTTGCATGAAACAAATAATATATTTTGAATAAAATTCGTGAGTTTTTGAGAGAAGTCCTTCCACACAAACTAAGAAGAGCGAGTAGAGATAAGCATTTTTAATTTGTTTCAGAGTTTTTTCTTCTAAACATTTTTTTGTTTTACTTAATCATCTTAGCAATAAAGATTTAGAACAATCGAGATTAATAAATTGAAATATTTTGAATGACTCCGGGTTTTATATCTTTTTAAGGTTTCTTCACAAATCTTACTTCATTGTGTGAATTTCAAAAATTTCTAATTATTATTGCGTTTTTACGGTTCAAAGCGTTTTGATGCCACATAAAGAAAAAAATATCTCGTAATTAAGATATAAGTCATAATTATGAGACAATAATCTCGTAATTATGAGATTATCTCAAAATTTTGAGATAATTATCTCATAAATAAGGGACAATTTCTCATAAATATGAGATATTATTATATCTTATTATTATAAGACATTATTTCATAATTATGAGGAAATTTGAAATAATGATCTCATAAACATGACTCATTAACTCATTTTTATGAGATTATATTTCATACTTATGAAAAAGTATCTCATAATATATGCATCTGTAAGAAGAAATTGAGAAAAAATATTAACTAGAGTATACATGGGAGACGTACGTCTGACATTTTCTGGCAGAGATTTTTAAAACAATTAAATATGTTCATTCATAATCATATATTTCCATTGAAAATCCGGACCCAATCAAATATTGACATATTGATTTATTATTACTGCCTGCGCAATAGTGCACACTTGACACTGTAACTGTGCATTTCCTTTAATTTTTCTTACATTTAATCTCAATAATTAAGATAAAATGTAACACAAATATGATTTTATTTATGGCATGCCAAATTATCTACCAATTGATATAATAGATTGATGAAAATTGCACCCAATTGATATATTTAATTTGTCAAAAAAGTGACCCATTCCACTGGTACATCTGTGTATACCAAGATATAGGAAGAGACCCCCCGGGAGTATACATATGTTTGGGCCGACTTATTAAAGACAATGGCAAATACTGGCAAAACACTGTCCCTTACTATTCAAACGATATACAAAATGTTTAAGTATTAATTGAGGAAAATATGCTGAAGTATAAGTGAAATCATAGAAGGTCTAAGTACTTCCAAGCAATTAGGCAGACAGACAAGTCGTTCTGATTTTTTGGTACACGAAAATTGTTCCTTCGAGCCTACCGCAAAAAAGCAAAAAGAATCAAATGAAAACCAGCGTCCGTTTCCCTTTAGATCGAAAAAGAACACCCCGGTTAATAAATCGATATTATTTGCAAAATATGCCAACCTTAAATTGCTAGATTACAAGAAGACTGAAAACGATATAAAATTTTCTTACAAGGAAGAACAGATTGAAGTAAGAATACAGCAAGTCCCAAGTTGTTCTGGTCCCTTTAAAACTGGAAACAAATCAAAAATATGTATGCATATTATTTTTGCACTTCTAAGATATTGCAATGTTGATGAAAATTCTATGATACTGCATCAGTTAGCATATACCAAAAGTGAATTTGAAAAACTTAGAAATAGTTTAGGTGAAATAAGAAAAGAAAATAATAAAAGTGAACAAACTTGGATTCTCAATAGAAAAGAAAAGCTGCCAGGAAAAACACCTACATGTAGTGGATGTAAAGAAAAATTAATTATGCCAGGGGATCTCCATATTTTTGTTAAAGGCAAAATTATATTGCAAAACAATATTCAGAAAGATGCTACATTTAGATTTTGTCCTGTTCTTGAGTGCTTGAGAAATATTCCCACTTGGAGCAATCTAAAGCCATTCGTTTGTGCCTTTGTAGACTTGAAAGGGAAAATATCTGAAAATGACATTTCAAAAATATCATCAGAAGGCATCAAAATACAAATCAAATTTTTATGAACAAGAATACATATCTTGCATGTTCTGTAGATAGTCTCATAAAACAACCAAGCTAGAGGGAATTGGAATTTAAAGTGAACAAACTCCACATGTCACTGGTATAAAAATTGTTGACTTGCACGTTATGCCCTATTCCGTTTAGAGAAGATGATTTAATGTTTTACTCTTGTCCGTCCGGAACCTCTTTCATCAAGGATTACTTCGCTTGTGTATGTGATAATAATTTGATATTTGGTACGATGCGTTGTAATGTGTCTTAACACAGGCCCACCATTCAACTACTTCCAATTTGCTGATAACTGATTTTTTCAAAGTACAGCCATATATTGAAATTTCTCAGCTTTTGTATATTTTTGGTCTGAATCTTTCGTATTATTAGTTGTACTCTTTCTCGTCGTTTCGAGTCCATTACTCATCTACTTCTTGTTTGCCAATAAGTTTTTTCATCATAGTCATATGTTGAAATTTTTCGTCAAGAATTTCTTACCTCGTTAATATATTAATGATTTGGTATTAAGTATTTGATTCAAAGTTTTGGAATGATGATTTGTACTGTGTGTCCCCTTTCCAAGTCTATCCTCATCTACTTCCTATTTATCAATTGTTTTAATTTCCTATTATAGCCACCTTTCGTCAAAGATTGTGCATCTAGTAATGTTTTGATATTTTCTCTGAAGTTTTGATATGTCGAGTTGTACATGTCTCCTCTTGGAAGTTCATCGTTTATCTTCTTCCTTGTTTTTCGATAACTTTGATTTTTTTCCATTATAACAATATATCGGAACATTTCTCATGCAGCTTGTGAATGTAGGAATGATTTGATGTATTGTCTGAAGTTTTGGTATGACAAATTTACCATGTCGCCAATTTTTCAAGTCCATCACTTAATTATGTACTTCTGTTGGTCAATGACTTTGATTTTTGTTATTCTTTACTACATAAATGTTGATAAAATAAAATATTCTGACTGTCATTTTATCACAGAGTCTCTCAAAAATTGTACATTTCAACTAAGAAAAAAGACATTTTTCACTCCATCAAACAACGGCAGTTTCTACTGCCGTTGTTTGATGGAGTGAAAAATGTCTTTTTACCGAAGGAACAAGGGAAGCGATGACTACAAATCGAAGTCCAAAGACATGGCAAAAACGGTAACCGATAAAAACAAAGACAAAACAAGGACGGGAGACATCTACAATGCACGGAAATAAAAAGATAACATTAAGAACTAAGGCACTCATAGTGTGAACTCCCATGGAAACTGGGAGTGACATCAGGTGCTCCGGAAGGGTAAGCATGTCCTGCTCCGCTAGCGGCACCCGTCACACTATCAGTGAGTCAATTAATCCAGGGTTGAGTCAAATCTGGTTATGTCTAATCCGTGAAGACGTGAAATCTAGCTGAAAACGTCCATTTTCATTTGGGACACAGACACGTCATATCTTTCAATGATGTCATGGTGACGGCCATAGAATTTCTGAAGAGATGAAAGTAACAAAGGCTGAACAAGTCCCTGACTAAGTAGCTTTTGGGACAGTGTTTTTCCTCTAATAAAAAAGTCACTGTATAAACTGCATGCCCGACAGTAACGAATCAACTGTGAAATGTACACTCCATAGGCTGAAGAGGTAGGTATATTGCTGCTCAGAAAGGGAAAGTTCACAATTGGGTAGTTAAAGTCCTCACGTTTGGCATACAGCTTAGATTTCAAACGTCCATTTTCGTCAATGTTAATTAAAAGATATAAATACGAAGCTGAAGTAGGTGTATCAGTAGTCTTTTTAATTTCAAGCTCATTGGGATATAGATCTGGTGTAAATATTCCTTGAATTTTGGATTATTAAGAGAAAGTACGTGTAGCGGAAGCTGAAATTAAAGAGCTGGGCTAAATGTTTTTGTTTTTTTTCTGTGTAAGCCCTTGTAAGTCAAACTGACGAAATGGCCAAATGACTAACACAAACTCCCAAAAACGCACAAGAGAAAACTTACAAAGTTTCAGTTCCAGTTGTGCATAAGTAAGGGAGAACTTAACCCTCAGTGCAAATGAATAGTCAATAGTCAATGACAGCATCAAAAACACAAAGAAGCAAAGAAATCACAAAAGTACAACACAGAAAAGAAAAATGGTAACACATATACAGATAAACAACACTGATCCAATTAAAAACCATTGGTGAGATGGTGCACTGGTAGAATAGCATTTCCT
>MJUU01016895.1:2431-16127 GCA_002080025.1 Modiolus philippinarum | reverse complement strand
TGGTATATGATGCATTACTAAATGAGTTTGAAAAGAAATTAAATGCCAGTGGTACAAAATAAAATAATGACCAATCAAGCAGTGTAGTAGCAAGTCCAGCAGAGTATTAGAAAGACTGCTAGTAACACTGGTTACGGTAACTGTGTTTAGACTGTAAGCAGAGTTCTCGGCGAACAGTTTAGGTTAGAAGAGTTTGCGTTTAATTTTAGCCCGGTTGAAAAAAAATGTAAACAAATTTCTTATTTTAAGTAGCATTGGATCAGTATAGTTTCAACAATGATAACTAGTTGATTATGAAATTTCTAACATCGAGTTAAATAAATTTTGTAAATGTTTAGAGGGGGTGGGGGGCGGGGGGTTTTATCCACACCGTTCAGAAAATGTGAATAACTGGATAGAAATTGGATAAATTTTTTGTCCCTGTGTAGAGTAATGTTTAGGTTTAGATTTTATTTTTTGATGTTTGAACATTTACCTTTACCCAAACATTACGTAGCTTAATAGGGATGACATGTACTTAACAATATTAGTCGGATTTATAGTTTTAAGTTCTTCGTATTAGCGTTTGTACTGTGTTTTTTTTAATATATACAGTGTTTTAAGCGTCAAAAGTTTTTTTATTTCAGAACATTATAATATAAATAACAAAATATTGACGTTACTCTATATTGAGCTTCTACAGATTTTCTATGTTTTTTCTTTCGACATAATGAAACACTTACTGGTTAAGTATTCATAGTAAGTTTATTGTCTCTCGGATACAACTGTTTCCCTCGGTAATCTGTTGTACCTCGGGGACAATAAACTTTCTATTCATACTCAGTCAATAAGTATAAGTTATTAGAAAGGTTTATTTAAACAATTTCTTTACATAATTAATTCCCTTAATTTAATAAGGCCATGTTAGCTATTGCATTCACTTTGCGTTCGTCGCGTTGCGTCCGTTGTCTATCGTCCATTCCATCAACAGTATCAAACTTTTTCTCTGAAACTTCTTGCCCATTTGCACTTGTCCTAATATATAACCAGGGTATACAGTTTCAAAATTGTGTACTATTAATCCGAATTCCAAAAAACATGTCGGCTGTGATTAAACAAAAATAGAAAAATAAAATATATTGCTTTTTTGTAAATAACTCAAAAACCGTCATATATCTTAATCTGAAATTAAAAGGAAATTATTAGCTTGGTAAGATCTATGCCGTCCTACAATTTTGAGGAAAAGTCGAATACATCGGCATACGAATATCGAAGCAAGAACGAGGAAAGAGGAAATTCTAAAAACAAAACTCCAAAATCATGACAATTCACAGCAACACGAATTGAGACAGTATGACACAGATAAAACAAATAAACAAAAAAGAAAACAAGAACGTCAAAAAACTACAGCACTAGCAGTGTGAACCCCTATAAAAACTGAGGTATCATGAGGTGCTCCGGAAGGGTAAGCATGATCATGATGATCTGCTCCACGCGTGGCACCCGTCACACTGTCAGTGAAAAGTTCGGTTTTGTCACAGTCGGTGTTAGTCAGTCCGGTAACAAGCTCTGGATCTATCCAAAGATATCTGTTCTCATTTGTGAAATAGAAACATTGTAATGGTCTGTCAAATCGTGGAGACGGCCCTTAAACCTCTGAAGTGACAATTGCAACAGTGACTGAACATACCCTTGATGTTTTTGAGACAATAATTTCGCTCCGTTGACAAAATCGCTGTACAAATTACAGGAACGGCAATAGAGAATGAGTTGTGAAATGTACACGCCATATGCCGGAGAAGTGGGTATATTACTGCTCAAAAACGGGAAGTTCACTATTGGAAAGTAGAAATCACCACGCTTGTCGGAAAGTTTTGTTTTCAGACGTCCAGAATTGTCAATGTAGAGATATAGGTCTAGGTATGATTCTGATGATGGTGTATCAGTGGTCTCTTTAATTTCGAGTTCATTTGGGTATATAAGATGAAGGTTATCCTTGAATTGAGGATTGTTCAATGAAAGAACATCATCTATATAACGGAAACTGAAATTAAAGGATTTGACTAGCTAATTGCCTCTCCATTCATGGTGTTATTGCTCCTATTCCGTAAAATTTCTCAAAATTTTTGTTGTATTTGTCTTGTATATTAAAAACAATATATGACAGAGGTTATGGTATCGTGAAAAATATTATGCATATTTTAAAAGATCTACGTTTGATGCAATTTTGAAAAACATATCAAAGTTACTTTCTTTTTCATCTCATCTATCTGTTTGCTATCACTGGGTGTCTGGCGTGCGTCACCCGTTCGTCGTAAACTTTTCATTTAAAGCTCTTTTCCCCTGAAACTGCTTGGAAAATTGGAACAAAACTAGGGCGCCATAGTCCTTGGGTGGTCCCTTTCAAATTTATGATTTTCATGTTTTAATTTAATCCACATGGCTGCCAGGAAAGAAACATAGTTTAACATAGCACGGTTTTGGGAAATGTATTCAAACATTTTCTTCTCTGAAACCCATGAACTGATTAAAATCATACAAAGTGACATTAGTTATTGGAGATGACTTTCAAAGTGTATGATCTTTATGTTTGTCACTCTTCCAAGATGGCAACCAGTTGGTAGCATAGTTTAACATAGAACCATATAAGAAATACATTCAGAGATGTTCTCCTCTAAAACCACTGAGCCTAATGGAATCAACCTTGGTTACAAAAGTCTCCTTTAAACTTGATTTTTATGTTATCGCACTTTATTGTTGATGGTCACAAGCTAAGAACATAGTTTTAAAGGACCCCATAGCATTAATGCATTACATGAGATTATATCTCATGTGTACACTTTGTTCAATTACTATTATCTTAATTTATGCAAATTCTAAAAACTAAAGATTAAAACCCTCAATCGTAGTTTTGTCTTTAGCTATATTTGATATTATTCGTTATTCGGATTTCGTTTGGTTTTATGCATTTTAAACATTTTTTTGCAATTATTATAATGGATTTCTTATTTTGGGTTCTAGTGCTGCTGGTGAGGAATGAATTTCCGAAATGGCCATACAACTCATTAAAATTATTGCAGTTGGAGTTAACATATGTTTTATGGCCCCATGTTTATTTACTCTATATCCTTTCATAAAATATTCAGAAGTCTTCTTGTTATTTCCGACATTCTCCGGTCCGGAAAATGTCTAATTTTGTAACGCACAACAAGCAACACTGTCGCTACAATCTTTGTATATAAAACGTTACAATATTGCGACTTATTTCAAACATTCTCTGGCCCGGCAGATGAAAAATAAAAAACATTAGATTTGACAATCAAAACTCACAAATTAAACTTACCCGTATTGTCTCTCAAACAAGGCCGTAAAAGAGTCCTTATTTTATGAGGCAAAACAAATGTCAAGCGAAACTTTTCGGAAGGGGTCTGGAAACCGCTGACTGCATCCAAAAGCTTTTGTGAAAATGGTGCAAAGTAAGTGAGAACCGAACTGTCAGTCCAAAAAGAACAATCCAAGGACAATGGCAATGTCGGAAAAACACAGAAACAAAGACATAAAAGGAGCATGGCAGAGAAAGACAATGAAGACACGCACCTATGCAAAAGTGAACATCACGGACCCAAAAAAAACCTTGGGTGAGATCAGGTGCACCGGTAGAGTAAGCATCTCCTGCTTCTTATAACACACCCGCCGTGTTGAATATGTCAACTCCGGTAGTAAAGTCAAGTTCGGTAGAGGAAAAACAAACTTCATGGCAAAGAGAAAGAGTTGTTGTCATCTGGAAAACAGATATTCCACACAGCGGTCAACAAGATCGTGATGTCAACTTCTGTAGTGATGACCTCAAGTTACTCAAGTTATGGGCAAAATATCCTGGTTGCTAAGTAACATCAGTGCATAATTCAACAGATAAATATTTTGCGTTCTTGTAACATGCTGTTCGGATCTGTAGGGTTGCTAAGCCAAAATTTGTATATGCCTACAATAAAATACCATTCAAAAAACGCCGTTAACACATGGTCTCTTCACAATTGTTTGTTGTATATGCATTTTATATGATAACGAAATATCGAAGTTACTATAAATTTAGTTTCTTCAAGTGTCCATCTCGACAGTTTATGTCTCTGCAGTGTAAAACTAATCAAATTATAATAATCTAATTAATTACATAGAGTTTCTACAACGTGAACTAAGTTGGTTATGAAATTTCTCAAATCGAGTTAAATAAATTTTGTAAATGTTTGAAAACGAGGCTTGCCGAGCTTTTCAACATTTGAAAATTTATTTAAAAAGATGTGAGAAACTTCATAATTAACGTGTTTGAGTTGTAGAAAATGTTTCTCTAATGACATAATGTAAAACACCGAAGATTATGTGCCGATAAGATTTGGCGGGAAATTCCACTTGAGTTGTTCTCTCACTAGAGACGAGAAATATTTTATACACATCGGTCAGGCGTTGGTTAAATTTGCTAGAAATTAGAGAAAGTATTTTAAACTAAAATGACAACCTCAAAATAATTCAATTAATTACTAATACATTATTTACAAGCATGTTATGCTTTTCCATTTTCAGTCTTGGTTTTTCGAGGAGCGAGTGGAAAGATAGGAGGGTCAAATAGATTGTATGATTTGTGGATAAACTCAGGCTATACAAATACGAACGATACAGATGCTTCAAAGATTGGAGCGAATTGTAGTTCGCACTACAAATCAGAAATTGTTGACAAATGGAAAGATTACGATATTAAGAACGTATGTATGATCGCAATGCCAATCTATTTTTTTTAGAGGACTGGCTTAATTTTAAATATTGTAACTAAGCCGAAGTTTGCTGATGTTATATTTCTTTATGTCAACTATAAAAAGTATCTCGGTCAGGTCCGATATCAAAGTCAAACATCAACGAGCGTCTATGATTGATCAAACACACATGCAAAATTAGTTTAATAATCGAAATTATAAAGTTTTTTTGTCGTTTTCATGCATTATACGGTATCTAATATAATTTTCTAGATACTAGTATATTGAAATGACAGGATGCATATTTCGAGCTTCCAAAAAAAATTGAAGAAATACAGCTCACATTGCTTTAATTTATGATTCATGTTATTCATGAAAGGTCTGAAACGTGGATCAACACATAATCTGAAATGTAAAGTTAAATTACAGAATTGACCAAGACACATTAACGCACACATATACATACATGTATATTAAATCGAAAATCTCAACTATGGTTGTAAACGGTGGTCTATAGACCACTTTCTTACTTCTTTTTATGAATGAATTGCGCCGGTTGACCTGGGGTCAATCGACGCAAATTGCGTCACGAAACATTGTGACGTTGGCAAATCTATATTGTGACGTCAAAATTTTCCGGGAAAATTCATCTATTGGAAAGTCGTCTTTGAAATGACTGTGAAAACGTTGCAAATGCAATGACAATTTCCCTATAAAATGACAAAAATATGGCAATCAAGACACAATAATTTTGAGACTGCAATGTAAAGTATTCTTACACAATAATTGTATAAAATTGTTTGAGGAATTAACTTATTGTGATTTTAAGCACAAAAAAGTGTTTCAGAAAATCATTTTTAGTAGTGAAAACATTGATGTTATTTTTGACATTTTTTGATGAATAAAACTTCTGAAACAAAGACACTTATTAATCTGATCTCTCAAAATCATTTTTCATTTCAAACAGAGGCAACCATGACGATAAATCATTTGTCCAATGACCGTTAACAAAATTAAATGCATTGTAAAACCAATGACACAGCAACATTCCATATCCTTTGAATTAATTGTTTAGCTAACCTGACCCAAAGGGTCATTGTGGACTGTTGCCGTCACTTAACGTTCGTCGTCCGTTAATATTTCACATTTTTATCTTCTCCTCTGAAACCACTGGAGCAAATACAACCAAACTTTAAAAGAATGATGGACTAAAGGTCCTTTACAAAGAATAATCAATTCGTTACGATCCCAGAAAAAAACATGGCCGCCAGCACGGATCATAGTTTGACATTGAGCCCTATGTGAAAATCACATTTTCATCTTCTCCTGTGAAACCGATGAAGAAAATGTTACAAAACCTAATAGGAATTATAAACTAAAGGTCCTTTAGGAAGATTGCTCAATTTGCTTTGATCCGACAAAAAAACATGGCCACCAGCCCGTAACTTTGGTTTAACATTGGACCCTATTGGAAAATCCCATTTTCATTATCTTCTCTGAATCTGTTGGAGCAAATTCCACTAAACTCTACATAAATGATGTGTGCTTAGGTCTTTTATAACGGTTGCTTATATCGTTCTGATCTGATAAATAAAGGCATGTCGACCACTGAAATTTGAGCAATTGTAATTTAAAGCAAAATGTGGACACAGTAAGAAGCTTGACACAGTTATTAGTTGGACACAATGAAGAGCTTGATACAGTAATAAGATGGACACAAAATAATGAAAATGAAGTTACAATTATAATAATCCAAAGAAAAAATCCCATCAAAATCTGATGAAAAATAAAGATTTCACATGTTTCTTATTATTGCAATTTGTCCCCCATTTGACCCCTTATAGCTCGAAAACGGGAAGAGCTGCGCCAAATCCGTTGAATATTACTTAAAGCTTACAATAAGAGGAATCCAAGGGAAAAAATCCCATCAAAATCTGATGGAAAATAAAGATTTCACATATTTGTAATAATTTCAATTTTGGCCCATTTGACCCCTTATAGCCCGGAAACGGTAAGAGCTACGTCAAATCTGTTGACATATTACTGAAAGCTTGCAATGAAAGGAATCCAAAAAAAAAAATTCGTATCAAAATCTGATCTAAAATAAAGATTTCACCTATTTCTAAAAATTGCAATCTTGGCCCCTTTGACCCAATATAGCTCAGAAAAGGACAGAGCTACACCAAATCTGCTGACATACTACTGAAAGCCTACAATAAGAGAAATCTAAAGAAAAAAATCCCTTTCAAATCAGATAAAAAAATAAAAATTTTTGGTAATCCGCATGTTTCAAATTTTGGTCCCACTGGGCCCCTCATAGCTTGGAAAGGAAACAAGTTATCAAAAATCAGATGGTGCTGCTCCGTATTAATTTTTGGCGCCTATTCTGAAACGGGCGGGGTTAGGAAAAAAAATATAACCCGGGCTTGAGCATGTGCCAAGAAACATCATACTTAAATTTGAAAATGATCCGTTCACTGGAACCAAAGTTATGCTGTCCACAGACACGAAAATAATTACCCCTATTGGCCCCTTTTTCTGAAACGGGTGGGACCACAAACCTGAAATTAAAACCTGGACTTTACCTTATGGCAAGAAACTTCATACTGAAATTTGAAAATGATACAGACGCCGACGCCGACGACTGCGCCATGCCATAATACGACCGCAAAAATTTTTGCGGTGGTATAAAAATACGGCGGCCACCATGGAAGAGAGGCTTACATTTGGACCCTATTAGAAAATCACATTTTCTTCTTCTCCTCTGAAACTCCTGGAGCAAATTCAACAAACCTCCACAGGAATGATGTACTGAAGGTCCTCAACACAGATTGCTCATTTTGTTATTATCCGATAAAAATCATGGCCGCTAGCACAGAACATAGTTTAACATTTTCATCTTCTCCTCTTAAACCATTGAAGCAAATTCAACCAAGCTTTTCTGTGCCGTACTCGTGTTGTGTCTCTGTTTCTTTTTTGTTTCCGATGTTGCCATTGTCCTTGGATTATTCGTTTTGGATTGACGGTTCGGTTCTCACTTACTTTACAGAAATGCTGTACGGAAGGCGCTTTACAAAAATTGCTCATTACATTTCGTTTCTACAAAAAACATGGCAGCCAATGCGGAACATGGTTTAACATTGGTGCCTTTGAGAAAATCAGCCTTTTCATCATCTTCTCTGAAAATTTTCAATCAAATATAACTAATATGTATTGAAATGATGCATAGGAGGTCCTTTGCAAAGACACAGGTGTCAATGGAGAAGATAGCTAAACATTAGACCCCATTGCTAAAAATTACCGAACAAAGTTGTCTAGAGCCGACGTCCATGAGAAATAAAGACAAATCAGGTGGGAGCACTGGAAAATTGTCGACTGTAATGGTCCAGACTTGTTTCAGGCATTTCAAAACAAATGGCGCATTTACATATTTAAGTACATGAGTAATGGATAACAATTCTAACATATTTCAAAAAGAGTTTAAAAGTTTTTTTTTTCGAAATTTTTACTTTACATAAATACATAAATTTACACAAAGTAGAAATTATAATTGTGAAATACTGTGCATCCAAAGACAACGATTCATTGAAGTACTCGCCAAATAAAGCATGTTGACTTTGGACATGTATTTAAAATCTATTTACATTGTATCTGTTCTTATTTCTTAATTCAACCTCAACCAACATATGTGTTATGGTCTCATGTTCATTTACTCCATATCCTTTCGTAAAATATTTACAGAACATGTATTTTGTGACATCTCTCGATTACGGTATAGTTTTTAGTAATGTAACTTTCTTGTGCTATTCTATGTTCGAATTCAAGGCAGTCCTCTGGACAAAGGATGAAATCTATTTTCAGCGCAATTAATATATGTATAATATAAATCACCAATGTTGCTTTCTTATATAAAAAAACGTCTCCACTTGAATATCGCTTAAAATCTGTGGATACCTTTGTTGTAAATCAGCATAGATTACAATTTCAATAAAATTTCTCGTTTTATAAGAAATATAAAAAGAGTTAGTACTGCCATACAACTATAGCACACAATTGTATTTTTTTTTCTTATATGCACATTACGTATGTATTTTTATCATAACTGACCTTCTTTTAAAATTATGATCCCCACCTTTAATATCACCTACATTTGTCAAAATTACCTAATTACATGTATATGTTTTATTGTACAATTGAGAAACTTCCAAGAGCCTGTATTTTTTTTTTTTTGGAATACGGCCTTGCTGCTTAATATATTAACACAGAAATCTCGATTTATTCCATAACATTCTACTATCACCAACTAGAAAGATATGTTTCAAAATTGCTTTACCTTTCGATAGTTATGAAGATGAAGATAGTGGTTTCTTGGTTTGATGTTTTGTGACAGAGTAAGGGACGACGGTCTTTTATAACCATGGTATTAACAGTAACGTTCTAAAATGTTTTTTAATTCTTATCTAATTGAAAATAAAAATTACAAATATGAGTTCAAATCCATAAGAGCACAAGGGGAAGTTATAAAGACATACTTTTTTAGATAATGTTAACGACATCGACGACCTCAACTGTATTGTTCAAAATTTTACGGACGATACTTCTTTGTCCTGTTCAAGCCAATAGTCACAGCTTGTCCACAGTTGTATTAAGAATGAAACCAAAGCTGAAGGATGTTTGCTCGGTGACCCCCTAATTTTTTTCATTAATTTCATTTTATATATCTTTGGGAGCATTTCTTCAAAATCTTATTCAACTGGTGTTATTTTGTCACATTCATTATTGGATAAACATTGCTCATGTTAAACCTGGGAAAATGCAGAGGAGTTCAGTTTCCCGCCATTTTTTGAAACACTTGTATCTAAAAAAATTCATCGGTAACCTATCAATTTTTTCGGCTTTAATTATTTCTTTTTCAATTTTCTAACAAAAAATCACATTTAACTGATATCCTTGTTATTTTAAAATTGACCAGCGAACATCCTTATGGCAGAATCGACCTCTAATTGATAAATTCTTTATAATTAAGATGTTGATGTTGTGGCATCCAACTTTAATACTAAAGAATCATTTACCCTAAGATTCAAATGGAAAGTTTCGTACACGCGTAAATGAAAATATTGAGTTGTTAGGTACAAAATTAATGACGACGAACACTTAAATACACTTTGGCAAGATACATAAAACATTTATTTTGAGTTTATTTTACCCTGTTTGAACATGAATGGATATGGCACAGATACATAAAACATTCATTTTGAGTTTATCTTACCCTGTTTGAACATGAATGGATATGGCACAGTATAGCCCGAGAAGCTCAAAACAAATGCACCATTCAATATGTTGGAATTCTAACGGGTTTACCCAAGTTGACTTTGTATTTCTAAAAGGAGAATACGAATAGAAAAATTACTTGTTTAGTCAAAAGATGAGTTCCTCATTCCTGTGTGATCTTTAGGTTCCTATAAAGCTCGATTCTAGTACAATGTGATTCAAGTTATCAGAATATGATTTTTATAGGGTTGAATGGGAAACTATGTTATTTGGTAGGAGCTGCTTTATATTTGGCATATCGGAACAAAAAACAAGGAATCTTCGCCAAATGGCCATTTATCATTTCCTGAAATGTTTTGTAATTTCATATCAGTAGATTTAGATGTGAGGCGTTTAGTATGGACAATGGACGGCAAATGATGCCAACAGCTCACCACTAAAATTATTTTGGTTATTCTTAACAATAATTTTTAGCACAGCAATGGAATTTGATAAAAAGTATTTATATTTATTTTAAGACATATGTTCCTGTTTTTTTTTTATTTTCTAGATCAGCTTGGTCATTCACTAAAATGTTTTAAAGATCACAAATACTTAATTTTATATTTTTAGCTCACCTGGCCAAAGGCCATGTGCGCTTTTGCTATCACTCGGCGTCCGTCGTCCTTCCGTCGTCCGTTCGTTACCTTTTATTCAAAGATTTTCTCCTCTGAAACTACTGGGCCAATACTAACCAAACTTGGCCTGAATCATTACCAGGGTATGGTCTTTCAAATTTGTGATTGTTATGACCGTAGACCAAACACCATGGCTGCTGTTACTAAAATAGAACATGGTGGTAAATTGCCGTTTTATGCAAATTACTCGAAACCATTACAGATATCAAAATTCTGACATGAATAAAAATGATCAGCATGATGATATCTTCCTGCCCTACAATTTTGAAGAATGTCCGTTTTCCCGTCTTGGAGTTATTGCCCCTTTCCCGTAAAAATTTCAGTTTTTTATTACTTTTAGTCTTATATATTGAAAATAGTAGAAGATAGAAGTGAAGTTTATGTAACAAAAATGGTCAGCATAGTAAGATCTACATGTCCTGCAATTTTGAAGAAAATCTGACAACCCAGATAGGAGTTATTGCTGCTTTTTCTTTGAATTTTCACATTTTTTTTAACGTTTTTACTTTCATTTCAAAAACTGTTTGAGATAAAGGTTAAATGTGAATTGCAAAAGTGTTGAGTATTGCCAGAACTACAATTTCTACATATGTCCAGCAGGTTCGCATCTCATCAAAGATGGCCGCCAGCGGGGAAGATAGTTTAACATAGGACCCTATGGGAAATGCATTCAAAGATCTTCTCCTCTGAAACCACTGAGCCAATGGGGACCACAATTTGTCACAGTAGTCTTTGGATGGTCCCCTTTAAAGTTTGTGATTTTTATGTTCGTACTTCATCCAAGATGGTCTCCAGCACGGGACATAGTTTAACATAGGACCCTATGGAAAATGTATTCAAAGATCTTCTCTGAAACTACCAAGTCAAACTGAACCAAACTTGGTCACAATAGTCCTTGGGTGGTCCCCTTTAAAATTTGTGATTTTCATGTTCGTACCTTATCCAAGATGGCTGCCAGCGTGGAGCACAGTTTAACATAGGGACCCTATGGGAAATGCATTCAAATGTCTTCTCCTCTGAACCCACTGAGCCAATTGGAACCAAACTTGGTTACAATATAGTCTTGAGATGTTTCCCTTCAAAGTTTGTGATTTTTATGTTCATACCTCATTCAAGATAGCCGCAGTTTAACATAGGGACTCTATGGGAAATGCATTCAAATGTCTTCTCCTCTGAACCTACTGAGCCAATTGGAACCAAACTTGGTTACAACTGTCTTTGGGTGATCCCTTCCAAAGTTAGTGATTTTTATTTTGTACCTCATCCAAGAATGAAAATGTAAAATCTGGTGAACTGATTTATAGTATGAATGGGTGGTCTATTGGTGACAATGAATAAAACCAGTCGCCAGGTGAGCGATACAGGCTCATGTGAGCCTCTAGTTTTTGTCTTAGCTTTTATACTTTTGTGTAGATTAAATTGTCAGTGTATGAAGATGGCGACGAGAAGGCATGGTTCACATTCAAAGGACAACACACAACAAAAATGGATTGGATGTCAACGTATCAACCTATCCTTGATAGTTCATATACCAATCTTGTTTGCAATTATTGTGCGTCACTATATAGGTAATTTATATAGTTCAATATCTAATATATAAGCATATTTATTACAAATTATACCACAACCCCTCCTCCTCATTTTGTTTTCACTAAATTTTCAGCATTAGGGAATGCGATTTTTCGCATATACTTTCAGAAATAGGTATATGACTGAAGCAACTGTCAATTCTCTACAAGAGCCATTGACAATTATCATCTATAGAAGAATGCTACTTTCGTTGAGTGTGTTCTTTTTAAAATGCAACTGTATAAAGAATTACACGAAAAAAGATACATATACGAAATAAAGTGTAATCATGATTATAACCCAGGTCAGGTCATACCAATAATATATTATATGAGCTTGTTGAGCGCAACCTCATTTAATTGACTACTACAAATTTTGACCCCCCAAAAAACCCTCAAAAGACCTAAAAATAACATAAATTGTATTAAAAAACACAAAAACAGCACAAAAAACCCTATATTTTTTTACCCTAAAAAAAAAAAAATAGGCACAAAAACACCCCCCAAAATAGTTACACAGAAAAAGTGAAAAAAATTTGACCCCCCTCCCAATAAAAAAATTCCGGAAGTTCAGCGAAGGGAAAAAATTTTAAAACTTGTAATCTGTAATTCTTCTTCATAAAAAGAACCTATAATTTCTTCACCTTTTAAATCTTTTATTTTATAAGTAACAGGATTTGTATTTAAAACTTTTACAATTACAAATATTTCTTTTGTCCAACGAGTTGTATAAAACTTTTCAAATTTACCCTTCTTCTTTGTTATCCTCACACGATCACCTACTTTAAATTTAGGTTTTCTAATTTTTTCTTCTTTTTCTGGATATAAATTTTTATACACTCTTGATTTATTTTTGGATTTACTCGCTTCAACCGGTGTCATTTTAATTGAAGAATGTACCGTATTATTATAATTTTTAACTAATCTATCTAATACATCATAATATTTAAATCTCCAGAAGCAGTAAAATATCTATACATATGTTGATTCATCGTTCCTATCCACCTTTCCACAACACTAGATTTTTCTTCATTCTCAGTTGAATATAACTTTATATCATTATCTTTTAACAATTCTTTTACTTGTCGATTATAGAATTCAGATCCTTTATCTGACCACATAAAGGAAGGTTTTCTTTCTTTAAATAATTTTTTAAATGCTTCACTTACCGTTACTCCTGTTTTATTTTTCAACGGAATTAACCAACCATATTTACTAAATACATCTATAACTGCCAATAAGTATTTATAATGTTTATTTTGTTTTGAATATTTTTGCATATCTGCTAAATCAACTGCCCACGTTTGATCAACAGAATGAACATAAACACGTCTTTTGGGAAAAACACTCACAACCCTGCGGTGTAATTCATCTGCTAATTTATTTGTTAAATTTGTAAGCACCATTTTAAATAATAAAAATTCTTTTTAAAAAAATGACAGAAGGAAAAATCTGT